>RJWM01004711.1:0-98424 GCA_004363535.1 Dasyprocta punctata
AACACTTTCAGCTGAACCTTAGTTAAGTGTCTCATACTAATAGGAATATTTCTGTTCTTTTTTAAATGGCTCTATCATCTACAAACACGGGCAGATTAATTTTCTAATCAGAACATTCTGGGAAACTATTAAGCATGACATTAAACTGTGTTATACTAATTACATTCATATGAAGAATTTCTATCTGAACTTACAGCATAAGACCCTGGAGAAAACTTATCAGAGCACAAATTGCTTGACTGTATTTTAAGATGATTCACATATCCATATAATAATTTTGATTTTCATACATACTTTAAATTAACTCTGTTTTTCACAGTGACTCATTATGGTGACAAGATCTTTTTGACCTTGTTAAATAGATTTTTTTATTAATAGATCTTTAAAATTTGTTAAATCCTGTATGGGTGTGTAATGTGCCAAACACAAGAATCTAGCCCCATCCTGATAATTATTTCCAACTAGAATGCTACTCACACTGAAATAAAAGAAATAACTAAACAAAAGTGATTGTGATACACTAAAAAAAAAATCATTTAGCAGGGGTCACAAAACACTTTCTATAAAGGACTAGATGGCCAGTATTTTAGATTTTGCAGGCTATAAGATCTTTTTTGTAACTACTTTATAATTGCAGATCAAAATCACATATGGACAATATGTTAAAATGAGTGTGGCTATATTTCAATGACATTTTCTTTATAAAAATCAGTGGCAGATCAAAACCACTTCATATCCACTAAGAAAGCTGGATTAAATTAGCCACATAAAAAATTGTTGACAGAATGTGGTAAAATTGGATATGTATTGCTACTGGGAATGCCAAACAGGGCAGTCAATTTGGCAAAGTCTGGTCGACTTTTAACATAGGGTTACCTGCAGTATGTCCCAGGAATCTCTCTCCTTTATATTGACAAAATTCTCTCCTTTGTTCAAACCTGAGTGGAGCTTCTTTGGGAATTTTCTGACTGGACCTGAACTTGGGCTCCCCTCTCTGTTTTTAGAGAATCCAATTTGCACAAGAATTCTCTTAACGTAGTTTAGCCAACCTTTGGTATCTGAATGCACTTAATACCTTACTACCCTGGCCTGTCTTCAGCAAGAATTCTGTTGAGTTGGTTCATAAAGAATACCTCTAACCCTGAGGTCTCCTCGGTAATTTTTCTGTTCACCGCCCTCACTCTACCCATTTGCTGTCAAGCCCCACTTATTATTATTGTGTTTTTTTTTTTGTTTTGTTTTATTTTGTTTTGTTTTTTTGTACCGGGGATCAAACTCACAACCTTGTGCCTGTCAGGCAGGTGCTTTGGCCACTGAGCTAAATCCCCAGCCGTTATTGTGTTCTGTGTTGAGGCTAATCTCTCTCCCCAATGGAAAGACATCAACACAGTGGTCCCTATCTCTATCTGATGGTACTTCCTTGAATAAAATCTGCCTTACCGTTCTTTATAAGTGTCATAGGCAATTTTTTCTTTAACAGTATATGACTAAGTGAAATGAACACAGTTGTCCTATAGTATCCTTGATGGATTGGTTCCAAAACACCAGACCCCAAACAAAATTTGAAGACGCTCAAGTCATATATAAAATGGTATACTATTTGAGACAATGCAATCATCCTGTATACTTTAAATCATCTCTAGTTATTTATAGTATCTAATACGGTGCAAGTGCTATATAAATAGTTGTCATACTGTATTGTTTGGGGGATGACCAGAAACAGTCTTTGCATGTTCACTACAGAACTAATTTTTTTCTTCAAATATTTTCCCTCCTTGGTTGGTTGACTCCATAGATGTGAAACTCATCATTATGAGTTTCTCCAGGGAGATATCTAGGTAAAGAATTTCTAGGTTATAAGTACATGGACCATTACATTTACTACCACTACCAAATTATTGTCTAAATTTTTGCACTTCTGCCTTGTGTGTGGCAAATCATGTGTCCCTGCACATTGACCAAACTTGATGACATGAAACTTGGTAATACTGATGAATTTGAGGGTAAAATGGTAGCTTACTTTTTCCTCCAGTTAATAGGGATGATCAATTCCTTTCTTCAACTTTCTACAAGTTTTCTTATAGTCATTCAAAGTGAACCTCTGAGAGGATGACATTAGTAATTATCTAGAGGTTGAGGTGTAAAAAATGATACAGAATATTATGACAGTTAATCATGATAATGTCAACTTGATTGGAGTATGAAACGCCTAGTAGATTATTAAAGCACATTTCTGGATGTGTCTGTGGGATGTTGTTAGAGATGATTGGCATGTAAGTCACCAAACTAGGACTGGGGGGAAGACTCATCTCTATTGTGGGTGGTACCATTCAATTGGGTTACAGCTTGGATGGGATGAAAGGAAAAAAAGGAAGAAGTTGGCCTGAGTTTGAGAAGCTCCTTTTTGCTTGAGCTGGTGCATCTTTTGCTACTGCTGTTACCTATGATGTAAGACTACAGTTTCTTCTGTCTTTTAGTTCAGATTGACACCACGGACTCTCTAGGAAGCTTCCAGACCTTCAGTCTCAGACCAGTGGTACGTTCTTGATCCCTCATTTTCTGCAGCTTAAAGCATGTTTGACTGAGTAGCTATTGGGTCCTGTGAGTCTCCAAAATGCAGCCAGCCATGTGGACTCTTGTGCCTCTGATTCCATAAGCCTTCCTAATAAGTCCCCATATACATGATCTTTGTTTTTTGTTTGCTTCAACTCTGTTTTACCCCTGCACACAAAGTCTGGCACAAGGTTGTGTTTCCATAATTGTTGATTCCTTGGAGTGTATTGTCTTCTTGTTGGGACATCGGAACGAGATGCACCATATGCTGTTGTGAGCTTTAAATAACAAACATATGTAAAATGCACTTTAAAATGTAAAACTTATACAAAATTAGTAAAGTAATACTATTTTCTTGAATGTGGTGCTGTAGTAATGCATTTCTATGAGAAAAAATTCAGAATGCTCAACCAAAACTTGAAAATTGATGATTAGCTCCTGTTTATTTATGTTTAGTATTTTTTTATGTGTCAGGGATATGAGAAAGAAAACAACAATCTTGACATCAGTGACAACAGTCTTTGACACTTTCCAGCTATGCTCAGTGTTTTTTACAAACTGGCCTGACACTCAAAGCTAGGTTATGTTGTTCTCCTGATGGATATCATCTTACAGAACACCAGTATCAGACAAGGTTATTCTGTGACCATGATAAAATGAGACAAAACAACACCACTTCCTAATTTTATCTAAACACACACAACAAAAAGGTCAGTGTGCAAAGTACAACATACCAATGTTAAATAGATTCATGGGAAGCCATGATGGAGTAAGCTCAGTTTTGGACTAAGCAGCTACAGTAAGTAGGCTCCAGAAGAAAGACCAAACTAGAGTGGAGCCGCTCTTGTTTATTGCTATATATTGAATTTAAACTCTGAAACAGGATGGTTAAAACAAAGCAGAAAACAAAAACAAATCAAAAGCTCAGGAGACTCACTGAAATCAATTAGAAGGGGCCTAGTTTATTACCTGATATGTTAAGAGCTCCCTCTATTTTAACCCTATAAAGAGAGTAAATGAAATAACTACTCTGCTTTTCATTCTTCATTTCTGCTTACCTCTCTTTTTTCCCCTATAAACTCATACTCCTATGCTCAGCTCATCAGGACACTTAATTTATAGAGTGAGATGTTGTCCTATTTGGGAATTACAAATACAAGCCAATTAGATCTTTAAACTTTGCTGCAATTTTGTCTTTTGACACCCTCTCTGACCCATATACATAGCAATGACTGCTTTGTAATCAGTTACACTTTAGCCTATGTTCCTGAATAAGATTTATGAAGACACCCTGTCTTTGAACTGTCTCCACTTCTGGACAGGACATAATCCAGAGCACTTCTCTCCACCCTGTTCTGTGGGGTCTTCCCCTAATCACCTAACTGCAGCCTAATTTTTAAATGCTTTCTTAACACTCTCATACTGAGCGACCATGGCTTGCTATAGTGCGTGTTCTCATTTCCTGTAACAAACTGGACCAGATTGCCCCAACTACAGGTATTTCTCTTAGTGGTCTTTGGCTGAGGTCATCGACAGTTCTAAGAATTTTAAATATGTTACCTCATTTAATCCTGAAAAATACTACTACTATGATCATATTATTATTATTATTAAAATATTACTATTATTATCTCCCTTTTAAGATGGAGAACCAAACAAAGTTAAAGATATCTCTAACATTACATAGCTAGTAAATGGCAGAATAAACTTTGCACCTGTCTTCAAGACATGAAGAACCACTTCTAGTTCTCCTGACCTTGCTGATTTCTTGGAAATTGCAAATTGCCTTAAGGCTGGGTTTTCTTTGAGGACATTGACTGGTACTGAGTTTAGCATTGTAAAAAAATGAACATTAAAAAAAAAAAGGCACCAAACAAAAAATGCCATAGAGTGAAGACTTGGAACTAAGATCCATTTTTTTTCCTGAACCTCTGTGAGGATCTCCCTTGAGTACTCAAAAGTTGTTTCTTGTATTAAAGTTAATACTGTGTACTTACTAGACCATTGGCCCACACCACTTTCTTATAGTAAGATGACCTATATTTTAAGTAAATAGTTCAAAGGAAAAGATGACTTTATTTATTTATTTATTTATTTTAAGGAGACTAAAACAAAATGAAACAGACAAGAACAAAGAAGATCAGAACAAAACAATGCAAGCAACACAGGATTTCAAAACAAGACAACAGATAATCAACAGTGGCTACCATAACGTCTCTTGTTTTCTTTGAAATGTTTATCCATATCTTCACACACAATGAATTCAAACAAAACAAAATAGTATAAAATCAATAAAAACAAAAGGATGAAAGCATTACAGGCCTTCAAAGCCAGACAATAGGAAAATCAATAATGGCTACCATAATGTCTCTTGTTTTCTTCAAAATAGCTGTTCACACTTTCACACATACTGAAATCAAATAATATAAAACAGACTAAAACCAATCAAAACAAAGAATAAAAGCGTTATTGGACTTCACAACAAGATGATGGAAAATCAGCAATGGCTGCCATAAATGTCTCGTTTTTTTTCAAAGTAGCTGTCCATACCATCATGCATAATAAAATCAATTCTTGTAAACTCTTTAGGAGAAGTTCAAGGTATTTATAAGCCTATACGTGTACACTTATCCTTTCTGTACTAGAGGGAAAAACAAAACAAAACATAACGAATTACAAGAAAAACAAGAAACAAATGAGACTAGTAAATAACAACAATAAAGAGCGCCAAACAATAACAATACAGGCTTGCAAAACAAGGTGTAGGAACATAACTAAGGTTGTTATTTTCCATGGTTATCTTCGAAAGAGTTACCCAGATTACCATACATAAACTTGCAAAAATTGATCTAATCCTAAATGTTAACTGTTTTATTCCAAGAACTAATAGAATTAGTAATACAATTATCTTAGCTATCTTAAGTGTATATGTACAAATTTATATCTTTTTTCTTTTCTCTTCCTTCTTTTCTCCTTTTCCCTATCTATTTTTTTTCCTTTGGGCAGTTTGTTACCCTTTAACAATATTTACTGATGATTTTGTATCTTATTTACTCTTTCAGTTTCTTACACTAGGGAGACAATATGGTATTTACACATGTGAGTTTGATTTATTTCACTTATAGTCTCAAGTTGCATCCATTTACCTATAAAAGCCTCAATGTGATCCTTCTTTGTAGCTGAGTAATACTCCATTGTATAAAAATATCACATCTTTTTTTTATCCATTCCTCAATTGATTGACATTTAGGTTTTTTCCCAAGATTTGGCTATGACAAATTGTGCTGTTATAAACATGGGTGCACATGTATCACTGTGGTATGATGTTTTCAGTTCTTCTAGGAATATACGCAGAAGTAGTATGACCCAGAATAGCTGGGTCAAATGGAACTTCCAATCCCAGCTTTTTGGGGAACCTCCAGACTGATTCCACAGTGGTTGCACCAGTCTACACTTCCATCAACAGTGCAAAAGGGTTCTTTTTTCACTACAGCCTCTCCAGCATTTGTTATTGGTGGTTCTCTTGATCCTGGCCATTCTTTCTGGAGTGAGATGGAATCTCAGTGTTGTTTTAATTTGCATTTCTCTAATGACCAATGATGCTGAACATTTTTTCATGTATTTATTTGCCATTTGTATTTCCTCAGCTGAGAAGTGTGTATTTATCTCAGATGCCCATTTTTGGATTGGGTCTTTGAACTTCTGCGGTCTGATTTTTTAAAATTCTTTAGGGACAGTTAACTAAGATTTTTTCCCAATTCGTGGGTTATCTTTTCACTCTGTTGATTTCCTTTGACACGCAAAAACTTTTTAATAAGACGAGATGACTTTAAAACAAGAAAAAGCACTCATGTATAAGAAAACTGTTAGCCTCACAGCTGCCCTTGGGTATACACAACAAATCCTTCAGCATGGTTTCATTTCTAGGTCTTTCATTATGTACGCCTATTTCTTCAGCTCCACACCCTTGACCCTTCTTGTCCTCACTCTGGCCTGGAATACCTTTTATCTGAACGTCCTGCCGACTGAAAATCCATGCATCGTTCGTTTTGTACCCCCCAGATCTGTGTCTTGCAATTTACTGTGTTCTCAGTGAGCTTATAGGACAGGTGTGGCAACATCACTTTATCATTTGTGGAAAGGTTTAAGAACCACTGCGTGGTTACTAAGGAGGTGGCTTAACCAGGCACATTCTGATTTTTGGTGGAACCCTTTGCTACCCCAACGCGAGCACTCAGCACCTGGACACTCCGCAGATGCCAACTAAGTATGTCTGGTGAGCATCCTTCCCTAGTATCCAGGGTGCTCTACGATGCTCTTCTCCTCTTGCACCCTTTTCAGCACCTACCCTAGAACTACTTTTCCCAGAGGCCATTGCACAGCGGCTTCCCGAGATGTGCAAGGGATTTTACATTCCTGCGCTACTCAAAGAGCACAGAGTTAGGCTCTGCATTCCAGGTTCTCCAATTCCAATTAAATCCAGGCTAGTGACTTTGTGATCGGCTCTCCACGTATCTCCAGACCAGACCTCAGCCTGCTAGCACAAGGAGAGGGCCGGTGATCGCCGGAAGTGTTGAGTAGCCGAACGGACGGGCAGCACAACCAATCGGATTTTGGAAATCTCCCGGAAGAGGCGGCACCCTGGTGTGTAATTGATCCGGCGGTACGGGATTGGCGCGTCCCAGGCGGACCCGCAGTGGCGGGAGATTTCGGATGTGTTGGCCCCGGCCCCGGCTGCAGCGGTTGGGTTGGGCAGGGCTGGGCAGGGCTGGCCTGGGCTGAGAGCGCGGGTGACTGAGCCGGGAAGCAGGACCACCCTCTCCCCCAGCCCCGAGGATCCCCCAGTTCCCTGATTGTAGCGTGCTGAGCTGTTGCCTTCTGTCCGACCCCCTGACCTGAGGAGAGCAATGGACAGGCACCGCCCGCGGCTGCACCTTCCGGCCCGCGGCTCCGCCGCCGCGGCCCCTTATCCCTCCTCCGCCTCGCTCCGCAGCTGCCGGGAAAGCAAGATGCCGCGCAGGAAGGGTCCCCAGCACCCTCCGCTGCCCGGCAGCCTCGAGGAACCTGGGGAGAAACGCCCCAAGTTTGTAAGTATCTCCTGGAGCTGGAGTGGGCCGGTTCAGTCCAGCTGAGGGGTGCGACTGGGGTCCGGGGATCCTTCATGCCCATTAAACTCGGACTTGGTTGACAGCTGAGGGGGCACAGACTGGGAGGGGTGCTACTTTTTATTCTAGATATTTAGAGCTCCAAGGCTTCTTAGGTCGCCAACGACAGGGTCAAATTATATTTTGATCTTGTGACAATGCTCTGATCTTCGTGCTGCCCCACCTTTCTTAAGGCCGAAGTGAAAAGCAGTTCAAATGTATATGTATATGAGGTCATCTAGGTGAATATTGCATTTTGTTTTCTTAGTCATCCTTTTCCTCTGCCCCTTAGTGTAAGAGGGTATAGACATAAAGTGAACTTTTAGGTAATAATATTTCTTTCTTTTAATATTTTAATCCAATAAGAAGTTTTAAGGTAGGTACATTTTTTCAAGTTGAGACAGCTCGTTTTACTTGGCGGGGCATGTGGTCATAGCTAAAGAATGTTTGTTTAGTTTGGAAAGAAGTCTTAAGTATTTGAAACTCGTTATTCTGAATTGCTGATAGCCACAAGAATGGTGACATTTTGTACCCGTAGGGGCAAATCTGTACCGTACTTGATTGTTATCTTTACCGGTTTGAAAGTTGATAAGGAGAGAGTTAATTTGACAGTGAAATATTCTGCCCAATATGAGAACAATTCATTGGGAGAACTTTTCTTTCTTTTAGAACCTCGTTTTATTTTGTCTTCACTCTTACAGTTCAGTATACAGGAGATGTGATTCTCCAAGTCAATATTTATGTTCAGTTTTACTGAAGGCATAGCAGAAGATTCGGGTTCTAGTCTTTTTCATATCTTAGGTATTTTCAGCATGCTGTTAGGTTTTTGTAACGATGACATCTAAAGATAATACTAATAGGCACATTCAAAATACTGTTTGTGGGGTTTGACTTGAATCATGACTTCATAATTCATTTAGAAGTAATGTGGACTCTTATCTTTGGAATTAATATGGTAATTTCATTAGGTATATTCTTCCAGTTCTCTAATTCTGCCCTCAGCTATGTCTAACCTGCTGTTTAACTTGTTCTGAATATTTGATTTTAGCAATTTTTTTTTTGTTTTGATAAATTCCACTTGCTCATTTTTCAAATCTTCTGGGTATTCTTGATAGTCCCTTGTTTCTTTTTTAATTCTTTATTTAACAGTTCTGGTATGTGCGGCCTTTGGATGGTCTACATTGGTTTGGCTTGCTCTCTTTTTAGCTTGTTGATCTTTATAACTTCATTGCTTTATCATAATCTGGAGGATTTCCAGGAGGCTGGCCTCCTTTCTCCCTTCCTTCCTCTTTTCCCCCTCTCTCCTTCTTCCTTTCTCCCCACTTCTCTCTCTCCCTCTTCCTTTCTATGCAGGAGATCAACACTGGGGCCTTACACATGGCTAAGCATACTCCCTGTCATTGAGCTATCCCCCCAAACCTCTAGGAATGCTATTCTATGGAGATATTTTGAATCTGTTTCTACCGGGAGCTGAGCATGTAGGATTTGGGACCAATCTATCTCTTTGATAAGCTTTAATTCTTAAGAGAGGTTGGAGGTCCAGGTTCAGCTCACAGAAGCAGAGACAATTGAGAGCTTCAACAGTGTGATTAGACAGCACTTATAGGAAAACATAAGTGAGGCATAGAAAGCAATTTAATTGGCTATAGTTTACTCAATGACCAATATTTGATTATAGTAACTTGTCTATAAGTAATTAGTTTTCTAGTTACTGGGCCTTCTGCAACCAGCCAAACTCAGTTACTGTGATTAAACTATGTTGGTTTGGTCTGGTGGGCCCAGTGCAGGTACTTGATCCAAGTCCATGATTTCCCATAGTTTTATATTATTAGCTATGTTTGCTGAATGAAGAGACTAAGTTATGCAGATTTGGTTGCTGAAGGTCACACGGCTTTGATCCTTAATCACCACCTGGCATTACTGTTTCATGGCTGTTGGGAGTTTTAATCCTTACCACTTTTCTCTTCCAAGAACCATTAACAATAATTTGTAATGGCTTTAATGAATGTAAGATTAGTGATTCCCTGGTAATAGGCAGATTGTGAGGTGAGAAGATGTATAAGGTTGGAAAACTTTTTTTTTATTGTACTGGTAATTTAGAGTTGAGATCACAGTAGGCTTGAGAGTAGCACATCCTTTCCTGATTGGTTTAACTTTATTTTGAGGCAGGTGTGGTAGGTGGAGACATTCCAAAAGAGAGACATTCCTTAATTCTTGGAACCTTTGAATGTTACCTTAAATGGCAAAGATGGGCTTTGCAGATATGATTAAATAAGGGATATAAAAATGGGCAAATTATTCTAAACGATTAGGGTGGGTCCTAAATGCAAACATATTGATTCTTATGTGACTACAGAAGAAAAGGTGTTAGGGCTGCAGAGGCAGAGAAGGGCGATACAGCATTGGAAGCTGCAAGAATGAAGTAATGGTTTTCCCCGGCTTAGACTTCAGAGAGAAGACAGTTGCTCTGCCAACACCTTGATTTTGACCCAGTGAAACTGATTTGGGACTTAGAGCTAGAGAATGAATTTCTGATGCTGTCAGCATGAAATTTGTGATAATTTGTCACAGCTGCCATAGAAAACCAAGCAGGTATTATAGCCACGAGTTTGGCCATGTTGAAAGGTTTTAGGAGAACCATCAAATCTGTTTAAGTCTCCACCTTGTGTTATCACTTGAATACTTTGAAAGGCTTGTAATTTGGCACTACCATATAAAAGGTAGTCAGATTATAATAAAATCATAAACTGATTGGAATGATAATGCAAATCTTCATTTGACTTTCGTTTACCATTTTTAGTATGCTTTTAAATTTTTTTTTTAGAAAACTTATTTCTTCATTGAATCCTCAATTGATGCTTTCAGTTGTCAAGAATTGAGATAGTGTTCCTAGTTTAAGGCTGTAGGCACTTAAGTTTTATGCATGTCAAAATTCTGCCTAACATATCAGATATAGTAACCTTCAGATGATGGTAAAGTCATTTCATTCAAGCTACTCTTCTAAGAAATTGTTCTGAAGTTTTCCACTTTTTCATTTCTATCCTTTCTAATTCGACAGGAAAAAAAAGTACTCAGGTTTGTTTTCATATATGATTTATCAAAAGGACAGATGTCAAGTGGCTTTTTGGGGGGTACATTTAACTGCTAAAAGTAGATGATAAATGGTGTTTAATACTTCTGGACTACTCTGGATCTTTGAGGTGGGGTTGGGGGTAGGAATGATTATCTCAGATTTAGAGTGAAGCTTAATTGCTTATTTTCAGAGACTCCTGTCTTTAATTATGAAGTAAGCAAACTGACATACATTTATTACACTGTGAAACCTTACATCTCATCTAGTCTATCTTGTAGCAATTGCCTCTGAACAGATGTTACCTGAAACACCTTTGTGCAGTTGGTGGAATGCTAAAATTTGTCATGCTTTTATTATTGTTGTCGCGAATTAACTGTACTTTATGGCGTAACTTTATTGCTGTGTCCTACAATCTTTATATACTTATTGCATTATAAATTGGATTTAAAATTGGCTTTTTATATAGAATGTAAATTAACATGTATATAACTTGTTTATGCTTGCAGAATAATACAAGAAAAAACTGCCACGTATTACACTAATCTAATTGTCTTTAACTCAGCACATAGTACCCTCTAAACTAGGAATCAAGTGAATGCTAAAGAATGTGCTTACCATCACACTCTTGCTTGTTTATTCCAAAACTAATTTGACTTTTCCATCTATAAAATATAGATTAAACATAACCTTTTACTTCATGAGATATTAAGGATCAAAGTGTGGGCTTTCTTTGAAG
Source organism: Dasyprocta punctata (assembly GCA_004363535.1). Taxonomy (NCBI): domain Eukaryota; kingdom Metazoa; phylum Chordata; class Mammalia; order Rodentia; family Dasyproctidae; genus Dasyprocta; species Dasyprocta punctata. Next base: position 11,507 of record RJWM01004711.1, read on the forward strand.
AGGATCTACAAAGGTAACTGTTCCTCTCAGTAGCAGCAGGGTGTCATTGAAATACCTTTCCATTGGGAGTAGTTTTTCTCAACTAACAAATCAAGTGATCATTCTAACTTTAGGGAAAATTAAGGAGTTTACATAAGTTGAGTTTTGGTGTTGAAAGATTCAAGTTACTGACTTCTTATTGAAAACTACTAGGAAATGCTTACTGTAGATTTTATTTCTCACAGGACCCATTGCCGTTCTTTCTTAAAGGTTTTCTGGAAGATGCATTATGAACTACATTTATGAACAATGATTCGTACCACTCTCAGCTTGAGACCCAGCTGTGTCACTTACTAGCTGTGGGCAGTTACTCTGTCTGTGCCTCTCCTTTCTGGTGTGCAAAATGGAGTCACCATGCAAATCAAAAGTTAATAAATGAGCGCCTGGCTCATTGTAACCTCTGTAAATATTTTCCACTTATAAAATTGCTTTTTTTTGTTTCTATTAGTAATAGTAATGCTACTCTGTTGTATCACTGTACTGTACTACTGTATTTGTCTGTATTTTAAACATTGGAAATGTATATTGGATATTTGAGTAATTTTCTTACATTAATTGAGCTAGGCTTTTTCTTCATGGTGTAGTGGAGGCAGAACTTTTTCAGTTCTCAGTTCTTACCCTGGCATACCAGGTGATATTTCTATTGATGCAGAGTTCTGAACTGATGGCTGAATGGTTAGACTAAGTTTCTAAAGGTGTTTTTTTTTTTTTTAAACTACATGTTTGGTGTATATAATGATTACATTTATCACAGTGAGTTAACATGTATGCAATACATCTTAATTCTTTTTACTTTTTTGTTCTCTCCCCTCTAACCCCTCTACCTCTATCTCTGAGGAGTATATTCTTTATTTGTAAAATGAAGTTCATGTAACTGTGAAACTTGTTTGAAAGTGTAACTTACGAAAAAGAAACATACAAAGGAAACAACCTCAAACTTAGTAAATAGATTTGTTGTGCTCCTCCAGTATGGACTTGAATGATAATAAAAAATAATGTTCTTATATATGTATGGATATAAAACTAAGTATAACTCTTTATGCTTATGGCTCTTTTACAACTATAAAACTGAAATAGATTTACATATAAAATCCAAAACAAAACTATAAAATCTATAAAATCAAATTAACACCACCATTTATTTAATGTGATTGATGATGATGTTGCTGAAATTGTCATCATTATTAGATTTAATAGTGGAAAATATGTATATGTTTAGCTTTTTTTTTTTTTTTGCCGCCTTGCTCCTCAGATAGAATTGAAATCCTAGAGGCTAAGGAAAATAAATATAGGTTGAAGAATCTAAAAACAGAGTCTCACATTTTTGAGAGAGGACTTCCTGTGAAAGCAACTCTTTTTTTGTTTTATTTTTTAATAGCATCTTGTCTTCAGAGAGTGTGTAGAGTAGTGAGCTGTTATAAACCTGTTTATAAGAAACAAACAGCCATATGTAAACAGTTTTTAGTAAATGGTATGAAACTTGAGAAAACATAAAGAATCAGAACCATTACTAACAATTTCTATATTCATTTTTTCCTCTTGAAATTTAATGTTCCATAGCTGTGGGAACATTACCTGGAAAGTATCATTTTGGAATTATTAATAGCCTTTTGGTTGTTTGTATTTGCCATAAAAGAGGTGTAGGACATTGTATTTTGTCCAATAAATTTTAGAAATGACACTTCATAAAATCTGTTAGTGTGAACATTTTTTTCCTTCCTGTCTGTTTCTCCTTATAATCTTTCCTTTTCATTTCTTTGAGGTAAGGTCTTACTTAGTGAGCTTTTATAACCTTTAATTTCAATTTTGATTTTTTTTAAAGGTTTCCAATTTATATATATTTCTTTCCCCAAAAGTAAGCCTATGAATGGAATTAGTATCCAATAACTTTCTAATCTGACCATCTTTGAGTATCATGGCACATTTTAAACACTGGACGGGAAAGATTGACTAGAATTTGATGTATCTAATAAGGGCCTTCAGTGTGTGAGGGGCTTGGGGTGGACCCAAGTAGTTGTGGTTTAAGTTAAAACTTTGTGAGTTAAAGATGGGTAAATAGCTGATTCAGAGTAGCACCATTAACTTTCTTGAAGCCCTTTTTAAGATACATGGTAAATTGTGAGAGCCATAATACTGAATTTATTTTGCTAATTTTATTGTGAAGTATTTTCCTAGGATATATGGGGAGTTTATCCTTTAACTGATCATTTTTTCAGGGTGGCTTGCTTATTTGGGTGTCATAAACTCAAGCTTTATAACATTCAGTTTTTACTTTTTATTTCTATTTTTTCTTCTTTCCTTCCTTTTTTTTGGGGGGGGGTACTGGGGATCGAGCTATAGCTTTGGCCCTTTATAATGATAAGTCAAGGTCTTTCTGCGTGCCCCAGACTGGACTCACACTCTTAATCCTCCTGCCTTAGCTTCCTCCCAGCGTGCTGGGATTACAGGCACGTGCTACCAGTCTGCCTTCATTCACTTCATAAGTAAAAGCTTTGCACATTGGTGACATTAATTATGGACTTTAGAATTAAACTGTTTTTGTTTATTGAAATCTCAGATAGAATTCAATTATAATGACAATTGTAGTTCATTTCTAATGAAAAATTTGACAGTCTGAGAAGTGAACATGAAAATGGAGCACATATAATCTGCATCCAGAAATTCAATGTGACAGTTTCATTTCTTTATAAAAGGTGATGGTCTTTAGTTAAATCCATATTCTAACTTCACTCTACCTTTCTTCTGAGGGTATTTTGCTTTTATTGATATGCTGTCTTGAGTTGCTTTTAGTTACATAATGCTTATATGTTTATTTTCTTATTGCTGGGACAAAACACCTGACTGCTACAATTTAAAGCGGAAGAGGTTTATTTTGGCTCATGGTTTCAAAGTTCATTCTATGCTTGGCTGGTTCCAAGGCAGAAATGTTATTGTAGAACAAAGTGGTAGGGCAAAGCTGCTCAGTTCATAGGAAGCAGAGAAGCGGAGCAACACCAGATAGGAAGGGGCCAGGGCCAGATATAGTATACAAAGTTATGCCTCCATAAGGCACACAGACATATTCAGAAATGTGCTTCACTGATCCTGCAGGTGACTCTCAAGCCAATCAAGTTGAGAGTTACACTTAATGGGGTCACATGTATGTTTGTAAACTTTTGAAAGTCACTTTCTCTGTGCCGTCTGGTTTAGACTTGTACTTAGAGTGGAAAGCTGATTGATTGGCTAATTGGAAATCTTTGCAGAATTATTCTTGCAACTTTATACCACCTAGTTCATTAATTCATTCATGATTAATTTTAGTTTAAATGTTACTGGTACACCCTTAATATCCATTTCGTTTCATATCAGACTTAAATGGTGGTGCACAGGATATATAACGGCTACCAGAAACATATCTGGATTATTGGAGAGCTGGACCTGGGAAAGTAGCGTTAGCCCCAGCCCTTAAGTACTGTGATCAAGAGGGCTTAGACTGGGTTCTTTGTAGTTGTGTATTTTTGGCCCAATTAATCAATCTCTGTGGCTTAGAATTCCCATCTGTATATTCGAAGTAACCATAATCTACATTTATATGTTGCTGAATCGATTGAGTTAATGTGTATTACAGTAGCCTAGGCATAGCGCCTCACACTTAATATGTGACAACTTTTGATGAGTTGTTCTTTTGTGACTCTTTCACAGAATCCAAAATAGGGGAATTGTTATCCTCTAGTACCAGCCATATTTAAGGGGATGTGACAAGAGTCTTGGTTAATGACAGCGTTTTGACTTTTCTTTTGACTTCTTTCCCTCTCTCCTTATCTCTTCCTTCCTGTGGGACACGGAGATGATGCTCAGGGGCCTCATCCTTCACTGTATTGGGACAGACAGCAGGAAGATTAAGTCACTGATCCTCTGTCTTTCCTTTCTCTTCCATTTCAGCCTGCAGGCCCTGAATTGTGCCTGTTTTTCTCTGTTAGCCTTCTCCTGCCAAGATCTGCTGGACATTAAATCCACATGACACCAAAGTAACCTGAATTCATTTTTTGAACTAGGAGGTCTTCAAACTTGCTACCTCCTCAAACCTCCCATAAAGCAGACTATGAGTACATAGAATGACCTTTGATCTCTTTGTCTAGTTGCTTCAGTTCTCCAAGCTGGGAGTGGCCTGGCAGGCTTCTGGCTGAAGTGGGTTGCTGCATCCTTGCGGAACCTCTGTCAGCTATGTGAGTAGAAGCCCTCAGCCTGTGGGTCCTGAATGCTGAAATAATGGTAGTCATAATGGCTATGATGTTGCTATAAGCACATAATCCTCACATACTCCTTTCAAGCAGATGTTCTCATTGCCCTTATTTTGCACATGGTGGAGCTGAGCGAGGTAGGGAACTTTCTCCAGAAGGCACAGCAGGGAATAGGGCTTGATGGACATGAACACAGGTGGGCTGGCTTCCAGAGCCTTGCCTTGTAACTATTTGGTTGCCTCCTTTCCATTATTTCAGCATTTATCCTAAGCCTTCATCAACCTTTTTTTACCCCATCTGTGGACCTGATTTGTTTTTGTTGGATATGATAATCTTTTTGAATCGAAAAAAGTAATATCTACATCTCTTAAAAAGTCCAACAGTGTAAGAGTGCAAAGTGAAATTTGTATCCCAGACCATTACATAACCCTCCACCCCCACAGTGATACCACTTATTGTTTTCATTCTTTTCTTTTGTAGCCTTTTCATGATATTCTGTGTGTATGTGTAAAGCACTGTCTTGTAGTGACAGGAACATACTGCAGCTTTCATGAGAAGGATCTCATATACCATTACCTTAGACTCTTAGGACTCACCTGCACATCTTTTTCAGAAACAAAAATAAAGGCCATGTTGCTTGAACTTGCTGTTGTTTTCTATATCTGTAGCTGTTCCTCATCCTTTCTCTTCTAGTATCCACAAAGAAATGCTTGTTTTTCTGTTCAAAGTTAATCCCTTTACCACTAGGTTCTTAACCTAGCCCCAGTCTATCAGGAATGTTTCAGTCTTTTCAGGCTCCATCCTGTAAAGCCACTCGAATGTTTTCTATAGTAACGAAAAAGCAGAAGGACAACCAAGCAACCCTCCTCCCCAACTTTTCCTTGACACTCTGCCCCTTGGAATATCATCCTCTGCTTTCTACCTTTTAATCACTTTCCTTGAATTAATTGTTTTCATTTTTTCAGTAATGTTTGAATGTCCTTTATACTGAGTGAAGCACGTGTGGATACAATGTGGCCCTTGACTTCAGGCAGGTGTGTGAAGTATTATTGGGGAATCCATGTTGCACAATCTTTAAGAACTAAGCCTATAGCATTGGCCTTGGCTTACACCCTGGCTTTTTTTTTTTTGTTTTGTTTTGTTTTTGATACAGAGTTTCACTGTTCCCCAGGCTGGCCTTGAATTCACAGTCCTGCTTCACCTTCTCAAGAGCTATTGTGCCCACATGTAACTCTTGTTTTTGATAGCTGTGTGACTTCAGAGTGATTGTGTTCTGTAATTCCTGTAGTTGTCAAATGAGAAACATGGTGCTTCTAGGTTAGATATGATGATTTGATGTTTTATAATGAGAGTTAACACATGACTGCTAATCAACTCTTATCTTCTTGCTTCTGTTCTAAGAGCCTTGGTAAAGGGTAGGGTGTACTTGTGAAGAGGGATTGAGTCACTTTCCACTGGTTCCTCACTGGTTGCCTTCATGTTTGCCATTTCTCTGAAATTCCTTTGGTAGATCTACAGCTGACAAACTCAGTGGGTGATTTTTCAAACCTTGTCTTACTTGATTTCTACAACATAAAAGAAATGTAAAATGTATCTCACATTTTATGCATGGTGTTGGAACTGCATATATGGCTGGAGTTGTGCTTTTTCTCCCTTTTACACATGTTAACTTTGTGAAATATACAATCTTTTGACTCATTTGCAAGAAAACGTGGTGGTAATTTTGTTATTTTATAAAATGTTCAACTTTATTAATACTTTGAATAGTTAAATTTTCTCTAATTAGCTATTGCCCTATAATTAATTTCTTAATTGACTTTTAAATGCTACTCTGGAATATTTTGGATATTTTTGTGACTTATGTTTTAGTCTGAATCAGGAGGTCATGGTTATAAGGCTTGTGTGTTGACACAGTCATGACAGTCAGAGGCCATCATAGGAGTGGGAAATGGACCCTTACCTGCTACTCATTAAAAGCATGGTTTGTGTTTCCTTCTGGGATTTAAACAATGTTTTTTGCTATGAAGCATGGCTCTTCATTTGGGTTTACACACGCCCACTAGGTAACTAAAAGCACTACCAAGGCTTGACCTTCATTTTGTATTCTTTGTTCCTGTGAATCTTGGGTCAGATCTCTTCTTAGCTTTGAATATGGATATGTTGATCATTTGGGGAGTGTCTGACAGGACAGGGATGGTTAGTCCTGAATTTACATGATCTCGTTTCCCAAGATACCGAGGGAAGAAGTTTATGGGGACATTCGGCTACATCCAGAGGTCTCCAGCCATTGTCCTGAACCTGTAGTCACCTGGATTCCAGGACAGGGAGAGTTGTACATGATTGAGATAACCACAGAGACAATCCTTTCCTGGAAATATCCTTCAGCCATAAAGATTCCAGAACTATGACACCAGGATTGAGATAATGATCCAGGGGATGCCAGCCCATCAGTTAATCCTTGAAAATCTGGCCTCATGCCTTTGAGGGGAGGGCATATGAACCTCTGTATCGGACTACACCCCCTCTAGCTACTTAAGCTGCAATCCTTTCCTATCATTTCTCTTTTCAGTTAAAGCTTTTTTCCCTTCTAAATTTGTGCTTTAGTTTTCATTTCCTTTTCCTCTAAAGTAAGGATCCCTGCCAGCCAGCTACAATATATATTGAAGTTTTTCTACAAGTGAGAAATTAAAAAGCAACTGTGCCTTATATTTATATTATGCACTTGAGAAGGCAACTTTATAAAATGGGGAAACTTCTAGCAAAATGTGTGTTTTAATCAGTTTTAGACAATTTATAGAAATTACCAGTGCCCCAGCTATCTTCTCAGTTCCCTTTGCTCATTCATCTAAAGTTTAAAAATTTTAAGGTATGCATTTATAATCAGTGATAATTGTACTGCTTAATAACCATCTACTTGGAATTATACTGATTTTATTAAGATTTCATCTTAATGTTTCTTTGCTCTATTAATTATCCAAACTGCCTCTTTAGGGTTGATAACAGTGGTTGTACCATTGTAGATGCAGAGACTGAGAGGAGGGAAGGTGGCAGAGCCTGGCTTTTTGCATCAGAGTGACTGAGGTTTCTCCCCCAGCCTGACCACTCACTCATCACCTCTGGCTGTCAATTCCATGCCATCCAGTTTCCTGATCTTTAAAGTAGGGATAAGCTAATTTATAGGGTTGTTGGTTATGTTAGTAGTTGTGGTAAGTACACTTACTACTCAAAAACTGGTCAAAGTGATGACAGGAGGGTGGACTATGTTTTGTGGGTACGTAAGGAGCCACACAGCAATCTTGGGTTCTGTCTCAGTCAAGGCCCATTTGGCTTAAAGAAACAAGTCCCCATGTATGATCTCATTGAAGCTTGAAAAGGGGCACTGAAAAGTTACACAGGGGTAGCCCCCAAAGTTAAGCACACTAAGTACAACTGGCCCTCATGAGGGACTAGAATCAAGAACTGAAAGCTGGCATCTTGTCTCATCATCGCTCTCTCTCTCAAAAGCCGTATTACTGTGGTCTCATCTTGCTTCTCACTGGGCATTTAATCCACAATTGCATCTCTGGATAATGTGGCTTCACTGCGTATAACTTCACGTAGCCAAATGTGAAGGCTCATAATTCCAGGTACACATCTATGCTCTTAGTCTTGCAAAAGCAGAGTCAGATTTTCATCTCTGACTTCATTTTCCCTGAGGGGGAGGGTTTCACTGGCTCTGCTTGGTTTTGTAGTCTGCCTCATGTTCGCCTGTGGCTCAGGTTGTCTCACAAAGGACAGTGAGGACTGCCAGGCCACCCTGGTGATGAGGCACTCTCAGGGAGGGGACTGTGTGCATGAGGTAGATCAACCAACTGGGGGGTACTAGAGCTGCATTTGTGGATCTGTGGAGATTCCTTGATGGTAGTCTTGATACTAGAAGACTCTGCTTAAAATAGTTTGTTTAATTTAGTGGTCTCTAACCTTGACTGTATATTAGTCACTTGAGAGAGTTATGAAATTGTGCTCAGTAAGCCCTACCTTTGGGTATCCTGATTCACTTGGTTGCGAAATTACTCAGGCATGTGTCCTGGATAAGCATTAGGAAAAGAAATAAATTTTCAGGTGATTCTCATGTGAAGTCAGATTGAAAACCACTGATGTGTTCCCTGGGTGGTAGTAGCTTTAAAGTTTCAAAGATGAGGGGAACAGTTCTCACCACATTAAAAAAGAATACAAAAACAAGCTCCACAGATGACACATAAACATTAAACTACAAAACATAGTAATCAGTAACCCAAGGAAACTTTAGACAAAAGGGCTCTGGAACGACAGAAGTGGGGTCTTCATTTTTTGATGATAATGAAGGTTGACCCACCCTTGCCATGAATTTATGTGTGTAATGCCTGCTCATCCTATTTATTTCACATCTCATCCATCTCTCTGGCAGTGAGGTCCAGGCAGCATGTGGACTTGGGGTGGTGTTGGGAGGTTGCCAGTGGTTAGGTTTTAGCCCCCAGATCTGGGCTCCAAAGGAATTTGACAAAATAGGAGAGGTGCTAGTAGCTGAAAAAAGGACAGTCCTACATAACTGACACCCAGCACAATAGAGCTGATGGCAAAGTGACCATGACAAAAATCTCTGTCCTCAAGGAACAGAAGGTCAGTGGGGGAAAGCAGCACACACTTACCAGTTATAAATGAATTTCGACAGATTAGAGAATGATCACTGGACCCAGAATGGAAGGAGACTGGTAGGGGAAGCCTTGAGGAGAATGATTGCTTGAACCAAGGTGATACCTGTGGGGAATCTTCGTGGGAAGGAAAGGCAGAAAACTGACTGAAAGCCTAACTCCAGGTACAACACTTTCCCTGTTAAGTATCCTACCAAGCCCATAGGGCGGTGGCTTGCTGACTTGATACAGATGAGAAACTGAGGCTCAAAGAGGAAATGTCTCAGGTAAATTCCAATCCAGGTGAGTTTGATCTTCACACCTCACCCTTTGCTTCCAGAAAGCGTTGTTTTTGCCACAGCTCAGCATAATGACTCACAGGAGTGGCACATTTGATTTGGGGAAGCAAAAGAACCTTCTTGAAGAGGCAGCCTTTAAAAGGTGTATGGGAGAGCATTTAGGGTGCTGTTAGTAGCCTGAGCACAGGGAAGTGAAGACCCAGAGAATAGGAACTAAGGTAGGTGAATTTAATATGGGGTTAGTTATGGAAGTCTTCAAAGGGGTGGGCAAGTTGGAGATGCCTAGATAACCTAGGGATCAGTAATTGCAGGAAGGGGAGGCGTTCCCCTAACAGGAGCTGGAGGAGGCCAGCCTTGTGTCCCTGTGACTGGGCCTCCAATATCTGTGAAGCAGTTAGACCTCTGAGGGAAGACTTCTTAGTGATGATGCTCAAAGTTCTGAGGGGTGTTTGGGATTATGTTTAAATGGTTGTCTGTCCATCTTTCCGTCTGTCTGTCTGTCTCTCTCTATATATATTCCTCTCCCCCACTTCTGTGAGCAAACTTGGCCATTCCCTCTACTCCTTTTGGACTAATTCTATATTAAAAATTGTTTTACTAAGAGAATTAACTGAGTTTTTCCAAAAATTGCTTTCACTGACTTTTCCTGTTTATTCCTGCATATTTCTAGCATCTAGGAAATGACTCCTGATAGCATAACCAAGGCAACCATTTGCAGGACCCAGAAGTAAATAATTATTTTGAGTGTAGATCTTTCTCACCCCAGCCTCTCCCTCCCATGTACCTGCATGATATGCTGATTTGACTATTATGAACTGTTTAAGTTGGTTATTTATAAGATGTATTTTGTACTTATAAAGTATTTGTGACTATTAAATTAGAAGAACAAAAGTCCATGTCTTTAAAATGGCCTAGAACTCTTGCAAATGAGAAGGGGACCAAGCAATGGAAGGAGTGGATGGAGAAGGGAAAGGAGACATAAAAAGAATTAAGGTGTGTTATGCCTGTGTGCTAACTCCCCACAATGAATGTAATCATTGCATACTACAAACATATATTGATAAAAATAAAAACTAAAAAACTTGTCTGGATCTGATTTGCCGCCTTCTCCCTTCTGTGACTTTATCTGTACTGCAGGAGCTACACTGGCTTCTTGTTCTTGAATACCAGGTATACATCTTCCTATCGCCCTGTTCTGGTGTTCTTTCTAACTGAATCACTTGTCCCCCATATCCACACAACTACCTCTAGTCTACGGTCAGCTCTTTGTACAAATGCCACTTTCTCAGTGAGACCTATCCCACCTAATTCCAAATATTTGAAATCGCAACCTCCATACTTTCTATCATAAACTGCAGACTTTCTCTAGTTTACTCTGCTTTTATTTTTGTATCACCTACTGTCTTTGTACTTTCACTGGTTCAGTGTCTTGTTTCTCTGATCGAAAGTGTTCTTTTAGGACAAAATCTTTGATTTATTTACTTATGTACAGCTTATCAGGAATATAGTAGTGTTTAATATTTGCATGCAAATACTTTAAGAATCTTGTTCTTTCAGAAGAACGGATTCTATATTGCAAGTTTTACCTGAATCCTGGCTAAAAATATGACTTTATTCTTAGATCATTGTCATAATGTTTGCAGGTTAATTAGCATGTATTTAAGCATGTTCAATTAGCAGGTAGAGACTCTTTTTCTTTCAATCACTGCTGAATTGTGTTTATCCCATTGTCTTGCATTTTGTTTATGTGCTTGCTGATCTTGCAACTCTTCAATTGTAGAATCCTAAGGGTACAGACTGAGTACTCTTCATATTTATGTAGTGTCTTACACATGTTGGCAGCCTAATTATATTGTATAGAAGAAAAAATTTAGGATTATGAGACAAGATCTGGCTTGAAGAAATCCTGTTCTGTGTCTTATATTTTGCCATTATGTCTTCATTTGCACAAAGGGCTGATCAAGGGGTAGTGAAGGTGGCGAGTGCTATTTACCTTCACTTTCTGAAGATGGTATGATATTGTTTGCATTTACAATAACAAAAAATGATAGATTTCTTTTATCTCCACTATTAATAAGTGTCATAAAATAGAAAAATACAGCAAAGTCAATATATTATTGTTGCCACAGAAATTGAATTTGTGTCAAAAGGATTTGTGCTTGTGATGTAGTGATTCGTATATTTTTCTTGGAATTAAGTCTCTAGCAGGTGACAACATCAATAATTCACAGAACCAAGGAGCTTTTTGAGATTGGTTAATTTATATATGTGAATTAGGTAACAAATGAATAATGTGTTTAATATATTCTGACATACTTGGAAATATGCATTAAAACTCAGCCTGTTAAAAGTCTAGTTCATATACTAGATTTTTTAAGATTTTCTGTTTTTACTAATATGTACATTTTTATTTGAAAAGGAACTAATCTATATTTTTTGTTCAGTGAGAAAAATATTACCCATAGTAACTTTAAAAGCCTTTTCTTATAAAAACAAATAGATGTGTTGTATACAACAAGGAAGATACATGAAGCCATAAAAAAATGCCCTAATTCCCACAACCTAGATATATAAAATTAGCAAGTTTCTATTATTTATTCCATAAATGTGTTTATTTATAAAGTTAGAATTAGAGTGCAAATACAATTTTGAATGCAACAATTTTTTTTCCTGTAACATCATATTATCAGCATATTATGCCAGGATCATGATTTAATCTTCTCCAGTTTTTGGGAAATTTGGGGTTGATTACAATTGTATCTACTAAAAGTAATTCTGCGGTGATACGTATTTGTATAAATATGATTGTACTATTTTTCTAAGTGTAAATATTAGAAGGTTTAAATGTGTGCATGAGATTTGTATAACCAGATTATTCACAGAAAATTCTAACCAAAGTTCCTTATGATGATGCTGGAAAGTAAACAAAATCCTTCTCAAGTCTTTTCAACTGTACTACATATGAAATAATACATATGCTTTACTATCTTCAGGAACATTCAGTTTGAATTCCTTCGTTGGACAAAAGGATTGTTTGATTTTTTTGAGACACTTTTGGCTTTTGGTCTCACTCTGCAGTTGAGGCTGGTCCCAAATTCACTATGTAGCCAGGCTGGTCTTGAACTCCTAGCAGTCCTCTTGCTTCAGTCTTCTGAGTGCTGGGATTACAGCTGATCACCAGCACGAGCCTTGAGGCACTCTCAGATGTAATCTAGTGTGTAGTTTAATAAGCTTTGTGGTGTTTCTGGGAGCTCTGGAATCAATGTAATTCTGTCCACAGCAAATATTTGCTTTTTACCCTTTTCCAGATGAAAAAGGTCTTAGATTTGCTTAACCTAGAACTGAACTCACTTGTGAAGTGGTTCAAAGATTTGAATTGCTTTTCCCTGGATATGTTGTAGAAGAATTTTTGATGTGGTGGTGTAGATTTAAAGAGTTGGAACAGCTGAAGGAAAATCTTAAAATAGGTTTTAAACTGTGTTACTAGAATTAGCCATTGTATTTTTAGTTTAATTTTACCTCAACTTTGAGTGAGTTCATTGAAAGAAAAGGAACACTAGAGTTGTTAGAATAAAAAATGACTTGTTAGCTGGCTAGCCACTGTGCTTCATAATCCAGGGGATATTTGCAGGTAAAATTTGTTAGCTTTTTTAGAGAGATATTCCCTCCTTTCCACCCCTGCATGTATGTTGCAATCTTTTGATCATTTTGAAAACCTTGTAGTGTTCTCATAAAAATGCATTTTTTCTCTTCTGTGGACACTTGATTGTTGTTGTTTTTTGAAAGCTGGCCTTTCTTAATGAATCTCATTTCACATAATAGGAATTATGGGAAAAGGATCTATGAATTCCTCTGTGTGTTCCTTAAGGAATGAAAATGATTGTCTTTCAGAGGTAGGCGGGGTTACGGCTTTGCCTGAGTGATTAGAAGAGGTTGGGGAGTTTTTCCAAATTTCTCACCTGTTCCTAGCATCTCCTCTCCCACTTTTCTCCACATAGACTATAACATGGCTACATAAAAAGCCAGCCAATTTAAAAGTTTTTCTTTATGGTATCAAAGAGCCAGCTCTACACTTTTCCGAAGGAATACAGTGGGAGACCTTCAGTGTTATTTTTGGACTTTTCTGAGATGTTAAATCAAGGGACTTTGAAGGACAGTATTTTCACATCTGTGTGTTTTGTAGTTGCCTGGAAGATGGACTTTGTGGATGCGTTAGTGTCATGGTTAGAAGTAATATTGGGAGAAAGGAAGAGTGGAAGGGATTAAAAAAAAAGAATTTTAAGATGTGTTCTGTACATGTACCTACTCCCCATGAGGAATGCGATCACTATGTTTTACAATATTATTAACAAGAATTAAAAAATATAAATGTCTATTAAAAAAGGAGTAATATTATATTTTCATAGTCCTTATAATTGGTGTTGATATTAAGATAAGCACCAGTGTATGGGCCAGAAGTGTTATTAGGTTAGAGTACGTATTTCTAAGTTATTGATACAAAAGATTAGTCTGGACTTTTTTTTTTCCTTGTATGTTGTCCAGACTGGCCCTGAACGTCTGGGCTCAAGTGGTCCTTGTGCCTCAGGCTCCCAAGTATCTGGCACTACAGGCTTGCACCACTGTGCCTGGCTTACTTCAGATTTTAAAACAAAATGTGAACAGCACTTATCATTTTCTACCACAGATTATGATTAAGTGAAGGCTGTTGTTTGCTTTTTTCCCTTCAGGTAGAACTTTGCTGGGTCAGTAATTTTTCATTTACTCATTTTCTGTAGCAAATAGTGTCATATTTGATGTGACTTATCTTCAATATTTAGGTACCAAATATATGCTTACAAGATTAGTGGATACACAGTAGACTAAGCATTTGAATAAATGATACAATTGACAATTATCCTGTGTACTAGATTGCTGAATTGTCTTATGACAGTACTAACATGTCATTTCTTGGCAATCAGGCCTGTCCCAGTTACATTAGCTCTTGTCCTTCTTGTCTTTTCCTTTTTTTTTTTTTTTTTTTTTTTTGAGACACCATCTCACTATGTAGCCGAGGCTAGCCTTGAATCAAGGCAGTCCTCCTGCTTCAGCCTCCCAAGTACCAGGACTACATGTGTGCACTATCTCGCCTGGCCTTTGTCTCTTACTTTGCAATCCTCTTGTACTTCTTATCTGTACCTTCCATGTGGCTGGTTTCGGGGACCTGTCTTTTAAAGTTAGCCATGTGAGAAATTCATATATGAGCAGGTTAAGGGGCTGCTTAATGGCTGAATGTGGTGGAATGTGGAGTAGAATTTCTCATGTGGTCCTCTGTGTGCTAAGTCATTGCCAAAGTGCCTCTTAGGCACATGACTTCCCAAGCCCACTTTAGACCTGCTGCATCAGTCTTGGGGATGTGGGAGACCTTGTGATCTACTTTTTCCAAGAAAGTCTGAGTGTGGTTTTTGTGCATACTATAAAGTTGAAAACCCACTGGTCTAGAGGGCCTGCTCCATGAAAACTGTAACTGCGTCAGGTTATATTTAGAGGCTTTCCTCTTACAAGTTCCCTTCCTGTTGTATTCCTTCATAGCAACCCAGTTAAATGGTGTAAACTGAATGGATCTCATTGTAAGAGCCCAAATTACATTAGTATATTTGACTGTGATGACAATGACAAGTTGATCCAAGCTGCGAGGTTGACAGTTGGTGGTGGCTGTCATGTTTCTAATGACATCAAAGAACAGATCTTTTGCTCCATTCGCCTGCGGGTTCACATGTGCTGACCAGTGAAATAAAACAGTATCTGCTACAAGTCTGGGCTCCTCGGAAGCTCTTTCATTGGATGGTTTGTATACTGCTTTGTATGTTAAGCAGTTTACCCATTTTTGTTACTTGCTTGTAAAGTTAAGTTGTTGGGGAGGAACTGCATCTTCATACCTTTTGATAGTCACAGCATTTAGCACAGTGCTCTGAAAAGCTGTAAATCTATTTTTTGACAGTAGGCACTGTCTTCAATAAAAGTTTTGATGCATTGCTTAAATGGGAATAGAGAGACCTATGTTCTGTGTTTCTACTTTTTTTTCCCTCTCAGATTCTATGTTCTTTTGAAGAAAAAAAAATCTATAAAAACTCCTTTTACTCTTTCATTTCTACAGTGACCCTTTTGACCACTCGTCCTAGGAACTATCATTAGCAGAAAACATTATTACCCATCTATATGTGGTGCTTCTTACTTTTTAGCGAGAAAAATAGAATTAGCAAGTTGAAGAACATAGGATTACAAAAAGAAGTGTGAGTGTTTGGCTTCGGAAAAGAACCTTTATATCCTTTAATCCTGCATCGTAACCAATTACCTGAGGTTCCATGGACAGAATTGTGTGCTTTTAATATTACCGGTTTTATTCTACCCCAACGCCATAAAACATTAATAACACCTATGGAATCATAGGCCAAATAGTAGAACTAAAGTTCACAAAATCACATTTATATGTCTAAAACTGTGTGTTTTTACCTTTTTCTTTTTTGTGAGTAAATACCACCCTAAAAAGTTGATATTACTTTTCAAAGGTGTTTCTAGTTGCTTTTATTTAACATTCCTTAAATTTTCATTCTTCAAGGGGCTGTCAGCAAATGCTACTCAAGCACTGAATTGATGTGTGCTGTTCCCCAACTGGAGGACAGTAAAGTTCATTGCTGGTGGCTATAAAACAGAAATACTTCATTTTTAAAAGTGTCCTGGTTAACTAGACATTTAAACAGTACCTCAAGTACCAGTATAGAAGTAATTTTTTTTGGTGTTATATAGTTTTTTGTGTAATTAAGGCTGTTACTCTTGTGGTTTTGTATATACAGAAGTGAGGCCAAAACCCCACAGAATTGTGTGAGGATTTTAAGATAGTCATTCACATTCTCCTTTTCAGCCATTTCAACTTAATGATTAGCCTTCATTTTAGAAGTGTGTGAGTCAACACGCAGAATCTTGAGAAAATGTCTCGTTATCGAGTAGAATTTAATTTTATTTTCTTTAATTTATTTTTTTATTTAAGAGAAAAAGGACACAGAAAAGAAAGAAAAAAAGGAAAAGAGACAAAGGACCACAGCAAATCCAAAACAGTAACATTATAAGTTTACCAAACAAGATGTTAGGAACTTGACAATGGTTGCAATATTGTATTTTGTTACCTTCAACATGGTTGTTTATATTAACAGATAATAGACATGTAAAATTGATCTAATCATATGAATATTAACCATTCTTTCTCAATAACTAATACATTTAGCAGTATAGTCATTTTAGCTATCTTACGTACACATACATACAGATTTATGTCTTTTTCTTTTTCCCTTTTCTTTCCTCCTTTTCCCTTTCCCAATTACTTTTGCTCTTTGAGCAGTTTCTTACCCTTACATAGTATTTATTGTAGATTTTGGATCATATGTGCTGTTTCAGTTTCTTACACTAGGGAGAAAAACGGTATTTACACATGTGAGTTTGATTTATCTCACTTATGAGTATGGTCTCAAGTCGTGTCCATTTACTTGTAAAAGTCTGACTGCAATCTTTCCTGATAGCTGAGTAGTACTCCATTGTATAAAAATACCACATCTTTTTTATCCATTCCTTGATTAATGGGCAATTGGGTTGTTTCCAAGATTTGGCTATTACAAATTGGGTTGCTATAAACATGGATGCACAAATATCACTGTGGTATGATGTTTTCAATTCTTCTGGGAAAATGCTCAGAAGAGGGATGGCTGTGTCAAATGGTATCTCTAATCCTAACTTCTTGAGGAATCTCCACACAGATTTCCACAGTGGTTGCACCAGTCTACACTCCCACCAACAGTGGAGAAGTGTTCCTCTTTCCCCACAGCCCCTCCAGCATTTGTTGTTGGTTGATTTTTTTTTTTTTTTTTTTTGGCCATTCTTTCTGGAGTGAGATGGAATCTCAGTGTTGTTTTAATTTGCATTTCCCTAATGACCATTGATATTGAACATTTTTTTCATATATTTATTTGCCATTTGTATTTCTTCCTCTGAGAAGTGTGCATTCATCTCAGATGCCCATATTTGGATTGGGTCCTTGAATTTTAGGGGTCTGATTTCTTTTAATTCTTTATATGTTTTAGATAGAAGTCCTTTGTCTGATGGACAGTTGGCTAAGACATTTTCCCAATTTGTGGGTTTTCGTTTCACTCTGTTGGAGATTTCCTTTGACATGCAAAAACTTTTTAATAAGACAAGATCCCAGTGGTTGATTCTGGGAAGTATTTCCCATGCAGTTTGATTTTTGTTCATGAACTCTGCCTACTCCTATGTCATCAAGATTTTTACCTACTTTGTCTTCTAGTAAGTTTAGTGTCTCTGTTTTAATATTCAGATCTTTGATCCATTTTGACTTTAGTTTAGTGCATAGTGATAGGCATGGATCTAGTTTTAGTTTACAGCATATGGAAAGCCAGTTTTTCCAGCATCATTTGTTAAAGAGGCTGTCTTTCTTCCAATGTACATGTTTGGCCCCTTTGTCAAAGATGAGGTGCCTGAGTGTGTTTATAGTTGTGGCTGTGTCTTCTAATCTATTCCATTGATCTTCAGGTCTGTTTTGATTCCAGTACTATGCTGATTTTATCACAGTAGCTTTGTAATATAGTTTCAAGTCAGGGGTTGTGATGCCTCCTGCCTTACCTTTGTGGCCCAGAATTGCCTTTGCTATTGTAGGTCTCTTCTGGTTCCAGATGAATTTCAGGAATGATTTCTCTAGCTCTGTGAGGTATGCAAGTGGTATTTTGGTTGGGATTGCATTAAATCCATATAATAATTTTGGGAGAATGGCCATTTTCACAGTGTTTGTTCTTCCTATCCATGAACAGAGAATATCTTTCTATTTTCTGAAATCCTCTTCGATTTCCTTTTTCAGAGTAATGTAATTTTCACTGTATAGATCTTTTACTTCCTTTGTTAGATTGATTCCTAAGTATTTCATTGTTTTGGATGTTATAGTGAAGGGTGTGGTTTCCCATATTTCTCAGTGAGCTTGTTGTTTGTGTACAGGAATGCTATTGATTTTTGAGTGTTGACCTTGTATCCAGCAACATTATTGAATTTGGTTATTACATCTAGAAGTCTTTTAATGGATTTTTGGGGGTTTTCTATGTAGACTATCATATCATCTGCAAATAATGATAATTTTACTTCTTCCCTTCCTATCCTTATTCTTTTTTTTTCTTTCTTTTGTCTAATTGCTCTGGCTAATATTTCCAGAACTGTATTGAATAGGAGTGGTGATAATGGACATCCTTGTCTTGTTCCTGATTTGAGGTTGAAAGTTTTCAGTTTTTCTCCATTTAGTAAGATGTTGGCTGTTGGCTTATGGTATATGACTTTTATCAGGTTGAGGTAGAGACCATGTATTCCAATTTTCTGTAGGGTTTTTATCATGAATGAGTGTTAGATTTTGTTGAAAACTTTTTCTGCATCTAGTGAGATGGATCATGTGATTCTTGTCCTTGGCCCTGTTGATATGGTGTATTACATTTATTGATTTGTGTATGTTGAACCATTCCTGCATTCCTGGGATGAATCCCACTTGATCATGGTATACAATCTTCCTGATGACTTGTCGTATTCTATTTGCCAGTATTTTATTGAGGATTTTTGCATCTATGTTCTTTAGGGAGATTGGCCTGTAATTTTCTTTTTTGTTTGGATCTTTCTCTGGTTTTGTTATTAGGTTAATACTTGCTTCCAGGAATGAGTTAGGGAGACTTGCTTCCCTTTCAATTTCATTGAAGAGTTTGAGGAGTGTTGGCATTAAGTCTTCCCTAAGTTTCTTGTACAATTCAGCAGTGAATCCATCTGGACCTGGGCTTTTCTTTGTTGGTAAGGTTCTAATTACATTTTCAATTTCATTAGCTGAAATTGGGTTATTCAGCAGCTTTACATCTTCTTGATTCAGCTTTGGTAATTCATAGGTTTCTAGGAATCTGTCCATTTCTTCTGTGTTATTGAATTTATGTGAGTAAAGGTTTTCAAAGTAGGTGTTGATGATCTTCTGTATTTCCACAGGGTGTGTAGTGATTTCACCCTTTTCATTTCTTATTACATGGATTTGAGTTTTTTCTTTCTTCTTTTTGATAAGGTTGGCTACGGTTTTATCAATTTTATTTACTCTTTCAAAGAACCAACTCTTCAATTCATTAATTGTTTGTGTTATTTTCTTAGTTTCAATTGCATTAATTTCTGCTCTGATCTTGATAATTTCCTCCCTTCTTTGGGCTTTGGACTTGACTTGTTCTTCTTTTTCTGGAAGTTTGAGGTACATCATTAGGTTGTTTATGTATGTTCATTTCATTTTTCTGTTGTGGGAGTTTAGTGCTATAAATTTCCTTCTGAGCACTGCTTTCATTGTGTCCCACCGGTTCTGGTAATTTGTATTTGCATTTTCGTTTGATTGTAGATATTGTTTAATTTCTTTTTTAAGTTCTTCTGTGACCCATTGATTGTTTAGGAGAATATTATTTAAGTATCCTGTGTTTATGGGGTTCTTGTGGGTTTTTTTGTCATTAGTTTCCAATTTTATTTCGCTTTGTTCAGATAATATGCATGGCATTATTTCAGTTCCTTTACATTTGCTTAAGCATGTTCTGTGGACTAGTATATGATCTGTTTTAGAGAGTGAGCGATGTGCGACTGAGAAGAATGTGTATTCTGATGTTAATGGGTGGAGCACTCGGTGCACATCTACTAAGTCCATTTGTTCATAAGTTTGATTCAATTTTGTTATTTCTTTACTGACTGGTTGATCTGTCTCTTTGTGACCGTGGGGTGTTAAGGTCCCCCATTATAACTCTATTATTGTTTATTTGGTTTCCCATGTCTATTAAGATTTGTCTTACCTAGTTGTGTGCTCCCATATTTGGTGCCTATTTATTTACGATTGTAATCTCTTCCTCTTGAAAATTTCCCCTAACAAGTATGTAGTTACCTTCTTTTAACTCTTTTTATCTTTCTCAGTTTGAAATTCACATTGCCTGCAAACATAATAGCTGCCCCTGCTTTTTTCTGGGCCTGTTGCATGGAGTATTGTTTTCCAGCCTTTGATTTTTAGTCTGAGTTTCCTTTTGAATTAAATGTGTTTCTTGTGCACAGCATATTGTTGGATTTTGTTTCTTCATCCACTCTGCCAGTCTGTTTCTTTTTATTGGTGAGTTGAGATCATTACATTCATTGATATAACTGATATGTACTGGCTCATCCCTGTCACAATATCTTTCTGTTGTTGGTTTTCTACATTTTCTGTTTATTTGCCCTGCTTAGTGGTTTCCTTTTGTTGTTGTTCTTAAGATTGTAGCTATCTCTGTTTCTTTCTTCTAGAGTGTCTTTCAGTACTCTTTGTAGTGTTGGTTTGGTGGCCATAAATTTCTTCAGTTGTTCTTTGTCATGGAAGTATCTTATTTCTCCATCAATTTTTGAAGATAGTTTTGCAGGGTACACCAATGTGTGTTGAAAGTTGTTTTCTTTCAGGATTTGAAATACTTCACTCCAAGCTCTTCTTGACTTGAAGGTTTGTGTTGAGAAGTCTGCCGTGACTCTGATTGGCTTTCCTTTGTAGGTGATCTGTTTCTTTTCTCTGATAGCTTTTAGTAGTTTGTTCTTGTGCTGTATTTCTGATACCCTAATTATTTTATGTCTGGGTGAAGATTTATTTTGGTTATGGTTAATTGGGGTTCTGTATTCCTCACTTACCTGTATATCAGATTCTCTTCCCATGTTTGGAAAATTTTCTGCTATTATTTCTGCAAATAGTCTTCGCAGGTCATTAGTATTGACCCCTGCTTTTTTCATTGATGCCTGTTAATCTTATGTTATTACTCTTGGCATGGCCTTTCAGCTGTTGAATTGTTGTTTCCTGGTCCCTTGTTATTTTTAAGAGATCTTTTCTTTTGTGATTGTAAGCTTGCATGCTATCTTCAAGGTCTGAGACTCTATCTTCAGCTTCATTGGAGCAGTTTTGCCAACTTTGAATGGAATTTTTAATTTCCTGAATTTCCCTTTGAATTTGTTTCATGCGTTTTCTTTGTGTCTTGTTTTATTCATTCAAAGTTTCCATCATTTTCTTATGTTCTTCTATTTTTTTATCTTGATCTTAGGATACACTTACCATTTCTTTCATAATGATTGTCATTTCATTTTTAAGCTGAGAGATTATTTCTGATTTGAGTTCCTCTATAGCTTCATGAAGTTGTTTCTTTACTTCAGTTGCTGTCATTTCAGAAAGTTCAGTTGTGTGATTCCATGGTCTTCAATTTCTGTGTCTTTTGGGTTTGTTCTCAGTGGGTTTGGGGGTTGAGACTGTCTCTTGCTCTTTTGTTTTCTCATTTTCTTCTGGGACCTGTGTGGCTGGGTAGGCAGCCTCCCGATGGATTGCATTGAAACACTGGGCTGGATAGAGCTTCAATCCTCCAGTATCCCTGTGGCTAGCCGAGACACATCCCCAGACTATGGCGTTGGATCCTTGTGTTCTGTGGTCTGTGAGGCTGGCCGTTTGTTCCCCAGATGTACTTTGTTGGGTTGCTCTGGGACGCTGGCATTGACAAAGTTTGTATCCTCCCTGTAGCTAGCAGGATCACACACCTGGAGCTTGTTGCTGAGACCTAGAACTTGGCTGTATATTGTTCAGCACCTCTTCAACCCAGGTGACTGGCAGAGACGCACCCCTGGGGTGTGTTGCTAGACCTTCTGCCTTACTGGGTGGGCAGCTCGTCCCTGGGACACAGGTGGCTAGGTGGAGTGCACCCCAAAGTGTGGCACCACCAGAAACTTGAGTCTGGCTGCAAGGAGTTCAGAGCCTCTGGAACGTGGGGCAAACCCAGGCATGCCCCTGGCATAGGGTGCTGGGGCCTTGCTCCTCGCTGGGTGGAGTTCGCAACCTGTAGCCTTTGCCACAAGGCTGCACCCCTGAACAATGGAACTCGCGCCTTGTATTCTAATGGGAAGAGCTCAAGTTCTCTTAAGGCCCTGCCGCTACGCTGGCCTGGGTGCTCCCTGATGAGAGGCTCTGGGGCTCTGAACTAGGCTGGGCTCGGTACCTCTGTGTCCTGTGAGGGTGGCCGGGTGTTCTCCTGAAGGATTGTGCTGGGATGCTGGGCTGGGCAGAGCTCGATCCTCTGTGCAGCTAGTGAGGGCTGACTTCCCTCGAGTTGAATTTTAAATTAACATTCATACATTCTACAAATGGTTGCCACTTGATATGACCTCCCCTTCTTTTTTAACCAAGTATATAGTGCTTTTGTTTTTCTTTCTTGTTTAAAATTTTTTTATTAGGATATATTCACAATGCATAATGCAGTCCTCAGAGGGAATTGTTACTTATATACATACAAGACATCTTGGTTCTTTTTATTTGTCTTTCCCCTCTGCCTTCCTGTTTCCTGTCTCTCATCCCCAAATCTTCCCATTCACCTGTCATCCTTGTACAGGGGCTGTGGTAATCTTCTCTGTGTAGTTCCAACTTCAGTGTATGTGCTGGTAAAGTGGGTTCACGCCGTCATGTTTTTCAAGTAGACTGTTTTTAGGGGAAGTAGTACAGTTTTTAGGGGAAATTACTAGTGCTTAGATGTATTCAGACTTTCAATTCTAGCTCATCATCACTGGTTTCTTTCAGAGAGAGGATGTGTGTAAACAAATAGCTATGTAGTCTTTGTTCTTTAGAAAGTTGAGTCTTCAAGTGAAACCTTTTCTGACTTTATTGTTTTGGTATAGAAACAAATTTCTCAGATCACTGCTTAGTTTGTGTCAGTACATTCAGTCCTGTCATGGGCCCTTGAATATGCTGTCATTTCCTGCCCTCTTGGCTGCTTTTGCTGTTGGTGAGAATCGATAGGTAAGTGTTTTCCAGAAGACAAGGAATAATGAACTTGACCTTTGCTTCTTGAATTTTTTCCTCAGTCTCTGTTATATTTTTCATGCCTACATTCCTTTGGGTTTTGTATTATTTTTTTTTCTGTTTGTTACTCCTGAATGATAATTCCGTTGTGATTTTCACATGTTCTTTTGTGAAATACTGTATGAAGGTTGCAAATGGGCTTATATGTACTAATATTGTCTTAAAAAACAGATCAAGTCTCTAGCAAATTGATTGAATCCCATTAGACGACTCAGAGTGAGGCAGTTTAAAGTTTAAAAAAACAAAAATTAAAAAAAAACCAACAAGTATGTCAAAAAAAGATATCCTTCTGTTGTATGTACATAAGAGTGACTGCTTGTCTTACTGAAGGATGTGACTACAACTCTAATTTCAAAGGCTGTTCAATTTTAGACCATTGAAGGTGGATATGTGGTTTTTTTGGGGGGTATTTACATCTTCTGAATTTTATGTGATGTAACTTTCATTTCCTACATTCATACATATTACATTGCTTTCCCTACCTTCTATGCAGTTTTTAGATGATAAACTTTGCATTTATCTACTCTCTTTTCTCTTTAAATTATCTTTTCTTCCCCTCCCCTCCCCCTTCATCACTTTCATGGCATTTCCCTGAACCAACTCCCACCAGTCTTTGGGAATATCTCATTTGTGCAAGTAGGTGTTTTCAGTTTATTGTAGCATGCTTTTCTAAATGGAATTTTAGCTTTATGCTTGATTTTCTTGGCTTTACTTGGAAGCATTAGACCACTTCATATGCTATTGTTACAATTTGACTATTTTCCTTTTGTGGCAGGACCTTGAAAATGACCCCGTTCGGGAGCAATATGTGTTGTATTGGGGATGATAATGATCTCCCTTCATAGAGTTACAAGAGATGTAGGTAACCAAATGCAGTGGGCTGGAACCCTCCTGGCAAGAGAACCCCACAGAAGCTTTTCCCTTGTTCCTCCCCCCATCACATTTCAGAGATGTGTAGTTTTGGTTTAATTGTACCTGGACATGTCTGGGGTGACACTGGCTGTAAATTCCTTAAAAATTTAACGGTGTTGCTCAGGATCACATCCCTTCTTAAGGACAACTGTGCATACTTATTAACTTCAAAGGCTGAAAATGATATTACTAAAAAGCAAATTGTATAGTTTAGGAACAGACATTAACTCAGTTTATCCAGTGTTATTACTTCCTTATTCCTGGATCAAAGAAGGCAGTTGTAATTATATGGTAGTTTAATCTGGAACCTAGTAGTGTGACTGATAATGACTGTTAATTTGAATACATTTTTGGCTTATACAAGGTCCATTTTACATTGTGCCAGTTACTTTTTTCCCTTTGTATTAGAAGAAAGAATTTTTGGTGAAAGAAGAAAATCTAGAACAATGATTTAAACTGTATGGATTTTTAAGTTGGATTATTACTGAGGTAGTTGTGAGCATAAAGACATACTTTAGCAGGGAGAGTAGCTTAGGGGTAGAGTGCTCACTGAGTATGCTTGAGGCCCAGGGTTCAATCCCCAGCACTGCTCCATCCCCAAAAGGGATAAATATATACTTCAGTATGCCAAATTTAACTTTACTCTACTAGCTAAGGATTGTCACTACATGTCCTTTTATAATTACAAAAGAATAAACCTGATTTTCTACTTAGAAAATGGTTGACTCTTTCTCTGGTCTTTGAAAGATACAATTCTCTAAGGCACAAGAGGAAGGAGAATTGATAATTGATTACAGTTATTTGAGTACAAAATCTTTCCCCATTCCAGGGTTTATAAAATCAATTTCTATTTTTTTCCCTATTTTTTTTCTTTTGATCTGTGCATTGCAGGAAACTAATTTATTCACTTTTTGAAGTGGCCTTATGTTTGTCTAGCAAGGAAATCAGCAAAAGGGTTCTCAAATAAGTTGGCATTGAAATTGAAGTATCTACTATCACCACTGGTGATAAATCAAACTGATGTTAAAGATGCAAATAGTCATCCCAGTACATTCTTCATTATTAGAATTAAGTTGATTAAGTCAGCAAAGTGCTTTATTATCTATTACGTTGCACACTAACGGTAAATTTCAAGTTTTACTTTCTTATAATATGAAAAAGTTTCTGAGAATTATATTTAAATATATCAGTAGTGTTCCAAGTCAGTGTATTTTATGCCAATTAATATAATTAATTGGGAGAATATATTTATTGTACTGCACTGCATGTCTGGTTTGTAACACTCACAAAGCCAAAAAATTTTAGTGAATATTTAAAACTACTACATACGTGGTAACTTTTGTCCATCTTTTTGAGAGATTAAAACAATATATAATGCATTTTTATTAGGCTGTCAAGAATTTAATTATCTTCAAGTTAGCATCATAGAATTTTGAATGTATTCCATTAACTAAAATTTAAAAAAGCTGTTATAAATTGCTGATTGATTTTTTTTTTCATTTGCAGCATTTAAATATTAGGACACTGACAGATGATATGGTAAGATTATCCTCCACATTTTCTTTGTTATGAATTTTAGCCATAAAGTGTTGATGACATGCTGTGTTAACACCTTTGCAGTGGCTAAAAATTGTGTATATTGGAAATGTACTGTTTTTATAGTACTAAAATAAGAGGTAAAACTGGCAAAATATGTTAAATTGTTGCTTTTAAGTTGTAAAAAGGAATAGTCAATATGTTAATTTAAAAAATTTGTTTAATTACAAATTGTTACTCAACTTTGAATCATTCAAATCAGCTCTCATTCTTTGGGGATGAATTACACACTTCAAAAAGAGGTAGAAAAAAAAGCTAAAGATATGTTGGCATTTTAGAAATATGTAGTTGCTAATTAAAGTAAACCAGGCTAAAACATTATGCATATATTTTAGAAATTTTGTTTAAAAACGAGGGAAATAGGCATGCCTTATTATGTAGCTTTTTCATGTTGTTAAAAATAGGATTTTTCATAAGTAATTAATACTATACCTTATAACACCATTTCAGATATTTGGCAAATACAGATCCTTCATATTATTTAAAAAATTTTTTTTATTTTAGAAAGTATATAACAGAATAAAAGCAATAAAAACAAACCAGTGTAAGAGATACAGGACTTCAAAACATTATGAAATCAACAGTAGTTACCACAGTGCCCCTTGATGTCTTCAAAATAGCTGCAGATAACTTGGGACATAGTATAAATCAAACACAACAGAATAGAATAGAAACAATAAAAACAAAGCAATGAATGTAATAAAGGATTTCAAAACAAGCCAGTAGTAAATCCAAAATTGCTACCATAATATATCTTGCTATCCATGAAATAGCTTCTCCTGCCATGGGATTTAACACAATGAATCAAAACAAAAGAGAATAAAACCCAACCCAACAAAACAATGGAAATGACACATAGCTTAGTGATATCCTCTGAACCTATGATCAGACTGGCCCTAGACCTGCAGTGTTAGTGAAATACCAAAGCACCACAGGCATCTAATTACATTTCACCTCAATAGCTATCATCACAGTGATCCTTCATAATTAAAGTTAAATTTTTCTGAGAAATATGTTTTGGATTTAACTCATGGTAATGGTAAAAGAATAACAATAACAACAAAAACAAAGCCCAAATAAAGAGTAACATCAAAATATGTAAGCATGATACAGAGGAAAAAACATGGCACACCATTGACGAGGTTTTGAATTCACCATCACCATATATTAAGAATGAAACAGAATCTCTAGAACATGGTAAACATTCAAAATGTTTCATATCATTGACATTCAAAGTGCTGCCTTTGTGTAAAGTGGATAGGTAAACATGAAAGAGACACAGGTCTTGAGAGGAATGACTTAAAAATGTAATTAGAATGTTGATACGTTTTTCTCTAACTAATGTCATAGAAAGGATATTTGTGTCAAAGTTTCTGGATACATCTGTTTGTGTATAGCCATATGTTGATTAACAACAGGGATGTATTTTGAAAAGTGCACTGTTAGGTGATTTAATCATTGTATGAACACTGTAGAGTGTGTTTACACAACTTTGGTGGTACAGCCTACTGCATACCTAGACCGTATGGTATTGTGTATGGAGTCTATTGTTGACTAAAGAATTCTGTGGTGTATGACCTGAACTGGTGTTTAGAAAACGTTAGCAATGTGGAATACTTATATAGATCACATAATTATTTCTTACTTTGCAAGGTAGATTTAGCTTTTATTTTGCACCTGAGGATGCAGAGGCTGAGGTAGGAAAGAAGTTTGCCCAAATATGCCTAGCTGGCAAGCGGCTGGCTGTAGCTTCAGTCTTGTTACACATAGCTCTTAAGCCTCATACACACACTGTGCTGACTTAACCTGGCTTCAAATGACTTCTTAGAGCCAACAATAAAACCAGGTGCAATTTTTATGTTTGAGAATTTTTATGAGACTATACAGTAACGTATTAATAATAGCTTTATTGAAATATTGTACATGTAGCATCCATACCCATGAAGTATATAAAATGGTAGTTTTTAATGTATTCACAAAAGCTGTCCATCCATCACTACAGTTAATTTTAGAACATTTTCATCATTCTGCACAGAAAGCTCATACTTGTAGACAGTTATCCCCAATTTTCCTCAGCTCACCCAGCTCTAGGCAACCATGTATTTACATCCTATAGATATACATGTTTTTGGCTTTTGCATATAAATGGAGCCATATAGCCCATAGTCTTTTGTGACAGACTTCTCTTATGTAACATAAAGTTTTCAGAGTTCATCCACAATGCTGCATGTACTTTATCCCTTTTTATCGCTGGATACTATTCTATATTATATTTTTGAAGTTGATTTATATATTATGGACACTACATTTTTCTTTTTCAGACACTGCCCTTAATTTTATTATAAGATTGGCCTTGCACACTGTCAACCCACAATCTCTGCCTAAGTTTCATAAATGGTCATGGAGTGACTTTAACAGGCCATTCCACAAACAATTGACTCTATCTTAGGTGGGTTCCTCCTCAGTTAAGATGTTATTCTTTGCCATTCCTTACTTCTATCTTTATCGTTGCCTTGGTAAAGTCAAAATTTTGGGCGCCAGGTGTATATTTTTAGCACTACATCATTTGTTTTTCTCACTAAAACTTTTACAGGCAGAAATGATGTGTTATTAAATCTTTGAGTGTCTGGCATGTTGTCTAAGACATAATAAGCCTTCTAATTCTTTGTTGTTGTTCACTTCCTGCAAGTCTTTTATTTTATTTTACATTTTATTTTCCTGCCAGTCTTTTGACCATTCACATGATTGGTGACTATTGCCTGGTCCCTCTCCATATGAACTCGCTGACCAACCCGCTAATTACCTCATTTTCACTGTCCTGATCAGTTCTGTGTTTCAGCTTGTCTCCTAAGTAGACCACGAGTTTAGTAAGAGAAGGATCAAGTGGATAGTCTAGTTCAGGTAACTGGATCCATTGTCATAGAGGTCTGAGAATAAGCCTGGCTGTCTTGAACAGGAGATACCAAAATAGAATCTTACTCATTGTTGACTGACGCAGTGTGTGGAAAAAGCATTGGATTTGAAATCAGAAGACTCTTATTAAATGCAGAATTTCATGATGACTGAGCTCTGTGACCTTGACAGTTCAATCTTTTGATTGGCCTCTTGCAAAGCAGGGCTAATGATACCTTTGCTCCCTTCCTCATATGGTATTGGTGAGTGTCATTAAACTGAAGTATGTTCAAGTGTTGCTTTAGTTCTGTCCCTTTTTACCCCTTTTACAGATGTTTCCTGCTGTATGGAGAGAGAAGTGGGGTGACACACTTGCAGCTGAGCCTTGCAGGGGTTGTGTGTTATAGATCAATGCAGAGCCATCAGAAGGGAAAGGGTAGCTGGATATTTGAGGGCTCTTTAAACTATTTCTGGTGGGTTAGAGCTCAGAGAAGCATTTGCACTGATGCTGTGATATGTTCTGGCAATATGGTTTCTAATTAAAGTTTGCCACCCCCACAGCATATACATCCCATGTATGCTTTTAACTTAGAATTTCTTAATATGAATACCATTTTTGGGTAAAACTTGAGGGAAGGAACGTAAGACTATAGCTCTGCTGTAACCATACATTTGAATAACAGTATTTAGAAACATCACATAGAAATATGGGATACATAAATGTTAAAAGCCCATCTCTTTAAGTTGTTTTGTTAAAGGCCTGCAGAAATGTTTCAGGTTTCAACATTATTTCTTGAGAGTTATTGAATGGAATTTCACAGGACACAGTCTTATAGGAATGGAGGATTACTACAGTCTTATAGGAATGGTGGGTTCCCTAGGCAGGGTTAATAGATTTTAAGCAGTGTTCCTTCTACAAATATCTGAATTTTCTGCTGAATAGCATATCTGCCATCTTTTAGTTTATGATCATCCATTGTTTATGCCTGGATTGAGAAGGTTTTTCTTAGAGGTAAAAAGATTGGCAAGAGGGAGAATGAAAGTAAAGGAAACAAGTTTGACAAGGTAGGTTGGAAGAAATGGAACATGGACTTAATGTCATCCAAGCATTCACTGATTGTTTTTGGAATTCAAGTTGTTTTTGACTTTCTCTTTTCTCCCTTATCCCTTATAATCATTTGTCCACAGTACCATACTCCTACTGATCTTCATTTCTTTTTCTGTTGTACTACAGCCAGCATTACTGTAATCCCTTTTTGGCGAGTAGTATTGGTTTTGAAATGTGTGTGTGTGTGTGTTTGTAGGACTGACAATAAGGAGTATCATTTTATTGTGCTGCTTGTTCCACATGACTCTTCAAACTGTTTCTCAGTTGAAACTGAAGTTTTTATAACCAGTATTTAATGTTTCTAAGCATAACGAACTCTGATCTTTTCCTTTCCATTTTCTTCCACTTTTCTTCACTCCTCTCCATTACTTTAAAAAAGAGAATGGTGATCTAATCCACTAAATGGATTTCATGACCCACAAATAACAACTGTAGGTAGAAAAACAAACATTGGCCTGAACAGAAACTAGAGAAGTCATGAGGTCTTTCCATTAGTGTCTATTCTTTATGGCATGTAGTTGCACATAGGACAGCTTGGTTATAATGACAGCTTTGCCACTTACTAGCTGTATGACTTTGTATAAGTTATTTAGCATTTGAGCTTTGGTATCCCTATTTTTAGGGATTGTTTAATGGACAATTAAGAAAAAAATCTTAAGTGGAAGAAATCGACATACTAGTTTAAATGCTGCATGATTTTTCTTATGTGAGAAACCCACATTATAAATAAAGAACAAAATAAAAGATAAATAATAGGGCGTAGTGAGATAGGTCTTTCTCAGATAGGAAGGGGAGCAAGAGACGGGGAGAGGGAGGTGGGAGAGGTGGAAAAGGAATGGAAAAAGAAATTAAAATGTGTTAAGTACATGCACTAACTCCACACAAGGAAAATAAACATGTATTGCAATCGTGTACAACAATAAAAAAGCATGTGGTAGGGGGGAACAAGAGCATATACTTGGTCCTTGGTATCCACAGGGTATTGGTTCTTAGGACCCCCTGCAAATACCAAACTCCATGGATGTTCAAATTGTACATATAAGATGATGTAGTATTATTGTGTACCCTGCACATATCCTGTCTTATAATTCATAATCATCCCTACATTCTTATAATCGTATACAGTGCAGATCTGGTGCCCATAACTGTTACACTGTATTGATGAGAAAACAATGTTAAAACTATCAGTACATACACAGTTTTCTGGACACCACCATTGTAGACCTAATAATGTCTTTAATCCACCATTATTTATAGATGTGGAAGGCTGACTGTACACATTTAGGGTTTCATAATTGTTCAGCATTATGAAATGACCTTTTTATTTTCAGCAGTGGTTAGTTTTTAGTCCTTAGAAAGTTACTGAATTTATCTACACTGCTAGATAAAATTATCTGCTTTCTCTGTGAAGAAAGATTTTTTTGGCTTCTGTGATACCACCTTTTCTTGGTTTCATACCCCTCTGAACTTTCCCATCTGTATTGTGTGTATGCATGTTTTTTTTGTCTGTACTAAACTATTGTTATTTCTTTGTTTTTCTCTCAAACTACTCTTTGCCTTTCTGTGTATAGTGCTTTACTAGGATGATCGTTTCTGAAGAGTGCACCTACCATTTATACTTCTGTACATCTTTTCTTCTGATAGAGACATATAATTGCATTGGGCCTACAGGATTCCTCCATGTGGATGTTTATACTAGAAATACTTCATTTTCCTTCAAAACTTGTTTTTATTTCTATATTCTCTTAGAACATAGCTTTAGCCTTCCAGTGTTTTTTTCTGATTATTTGACTCTATCGTCTCCACATTCCTTCTGTCAGTGTTAGTGGCCCCATTTTCTCTTGTCTGCGCTCCAAAACAGCTTTCTGTTTGCTCCCCAAAAAGCCAGCTTTCTGCACAGCACCACAGTGACCTATTCACATTGCACATCTGTCATGTTTTACCTTATTTGAGACCGCATAACTATTTTTTGTAGGTTGGCCTAAATTCTTTAACATAGCACAACAGACCTCCATAGTGGGACTGTGCCTCTCTTAACTTGATAGACATTCCTCACTCAATATTGAAGAACCTTCCAGAGACTAGAAAAGTTACTTAGGGAATGTTAAAGCTTAGCTGGGGTGAACCCAGAAGAGGCTGGGCATCCCTGGGCTTATGTTAGGGTGATTGGAGGCTCTTCCTTGGGACACGTGTTAGGAAAGCCAAGCCTGACTCGGTAGTGTGGAGTCAGGCTTGGTTTTCCTATAACCCACACACTTATAAAATAAGAAATTAAAAGAAAAAAACACTAACTAAAGAATTATAGTTGCTGATTAAAATGTATGCTAAACACTGTGTAATTGTTTGCTATGTGCCAAGTAGTATTCTAAATGTTAGCTATATAAATGCATTTAATCTTCACATAAGCCTCTAAGTATGGTTATTTCCATTTTTAAGATGGGGAAACTGATATAAGTGAATTCAAGACATGCTCATAGTCAGGAAAACTGGCTGGCTGGTCCAGAGAACATTTTTACCTAAAGCATTGTACTGCCACTTAAGCACTATCCTTTTTTGTACTGAGAGTGCCAAATGTGAGATCTAGACGTCTGTCTTATTATTTTCTACTTTTCTTTGCAAGGCATCAAAATGAGATTTCTCACTTTTTAAAATGAAAGTGGAAATTGTACAGAACCGTTAACCTTGGTCCTGAGAAAATTATGACGATAAATGGTAAGAAGTTTTCTGTGATGAGAAATGAACTGTTTGGAATATTTCAGGTACACAAAACTAAAAAAGGTCTATCCCAAAGGAACAGGGATGTTTGAGAGACATCAGCAGGTAAAGGCTATGTGATTTCTTTTAACTGTGAAGAATACAAAATGTCTTCTTTGCATGGAAATCACAAATCCAGCCATAGCTGTGGCCTGCTTCCAGATATAGACATGGGCTTTTCTGGTGCTCCTCGAAATGCTCCATGGAAAAATGAGTGTTGGAACCACTGTAGTTAGTATCACTTGGTCTGGGTCGAGTCCTACCAATTGTTTTGAGAATCTCTTACTGCTCTGTTCTCTGATCTCCGGAATGTTTCCCACCGGCCCTTTGACACAGTGTAATTAACTGCCATCCTGTGACTCATGCACACTCCGAAGGTTTTCTCTGACCCTGGTTCACTCAAAAATGATTCCACAGATGAATGTGACTGAATAGGATGGGATATTTTCTAACTGTAGACTCTTCCTGTCTGCTGAGATACCATAGATACTGTGGATGTATGCTGAAATGGGTGCCATGCTTAAGAAGGAAAAGTGATTTTGATTATCTGACTTTCTGCCTAATTTTTTCCATTTTGTTTTGTTTTTTGATACCTGGAATCAAACTCCAGACGTTGTGCTTGCTGTATCCCTGGCTGTGCCTAACTTTTGAGTCAGGCAGTACAGCACAGACTTTAGCTTTAAAAATAAGAGCTCAATTTAAAATAATTATTTAAAATTATTATAATGGCCTTGTAGGATAGAATGCTTTCTGTACTATAAATTCATTTTTGCATTTCTGTTCATTTTTCATTGGTAAACTAAAGTGATGCAGCAAAAACTGATAATATTTTTCTTTCAGATTTATATAGTATTACAGTACACTTTTCTATATAAAATAGACACCAGCCGCATTGACTAGGGCAACTCAGCATGTGTAATAGAATGCATCATAAGTTCTATAAGATTTAAAGTATTTGCTAAGTCAGGTGGGCCTTTCAAAGCCCATTAATATGAGTTAATTAGAACTTCCTGTACTTAGGTTTTCAGTTGTGGCACTTAAGTACTATCTCAGAATCTTTAAATATTTATGGGATAGTTTAGAGACTGCCTCCTTAAATCAGTAGAAACATGGAAATAAGATCAAGAGCTCTCAGAGTGGAATATTCTAAGATGTACTGTGGAGTGCACACTTGTTTGTTCATTCTTTTGTCCACTCATTTATTAAGTTTTTACTGCGTGCTTAGGGCTGTTGGAGAAAGACAAAGATTTTTAAGAATGATGCTAGCCTCTGGGCACAGTGGGGAAACAGATATACGATCTGTAGTTGAATTGTGGTGCGATCAGGACTGTGACAATATACAGGGTTCCGTGGAAATAGTAAATGGAGTCCACTTGATCTTACAGATGACTGTGTAGAGTGGATTACTTTTTTTTGTTGGATTTTGAAGGACAAGTTGGAATCCAGGTCGGCAGGAGCTGAAATGTTTTGCCCTTTAGTAAATTTGCTTCTGGGCAATCACTGGAATGGATTGCTAGTGGCAGCATGTCAAGTTGGCAGTTAAAAAGCAGTTACTGATGTCTTCAGATGATTTTTGTGTATGTTTATATTGAACTGAGTCTTTTAAAAATAAAGTATAATGTATTTTGGAGAGCTAACTTCTGTTTTCTTTCAAATATATACCATTATTATTTGAAAATATAAAATTAAAATTGTAGTTTGAATAGGTATATGTAGATATAACTTTGGATTAATTGACTTCTCTATTTTTATGCTCCTTCCATTTGAATGATTATTTTCCCTACTGCCTGTGCTGGTCAGCTTTCTATTCCTGTGGAAAAATAAATCAGATAACTCAAAAGAAGGGAAAACATAATTCTGGTTCACAGTTTCAGTCTATGGTCACTTGATCCTGTTGTTTTTGGCCCTAGTAGCAGGCAGTCTTACGGCAAGAACATATGGTAGAGATGGCCTGTTCACTTTGTGGTGACCAGGAAGCAAAGGGAGAAGGAACCGGGAGTCCCAAGACGTCCTTCAAGGGCTCACTTCTAGTGCGTCACTTTGTTCTACTTGGCCCCAGCTCCTAAAGATTCCACCATCTCCCAATAGTGACACTGGCTGGGGACCAAGCCTTCAACGCATAGACCTTTGCGGGGCATTCAGTATCTAAACTATAACACCACTTACACCACAGTACTACATTCCAAAAATTCATACTTGTGTTTAGTGTAGAGGGACTGCTCTGTGAATTATAGCATTGGGAAGAGTCTGGCTTTTCTTGTTGCATATGTAAAAGGCACAGACACCTGGCATACCTCCTGATCTGTTGTTATTTAAAAACATTATTGAGAATAACTTAGCATGGCAAGAAGCAATGGCTGGTGTCCCAGGCCTAGGAGATGGGAAGGTAATTATTAATTTACTCAATATATATTAACAAAACTTTCATTCTGTGCTAACATCCACACCACTAGGTTCTAGGGGTTGTCTAGAGAACAAAATAAAAGTCTTTATTTCTGAGGACTTCAAGCGTCGTCCAGTAAACTCTTTTTTTTTTTTTTTTTTGCGGTACTGGGGATTGAACTCACAGCCTCGCGCCTGCCAGACAGACGCTTACGCCACTGAGCCAAACTCCTGGCCCTAGTTTTTCAAGGCAGGGTTGCACTATGTAGCTCAGGCCAGACTTGCGATTGCATTGTAGCCCAAGCGGGCCTCGAACTCACAACGCTCCTCCTACCTCAGCCTCCCGAGTGCTGGGATTAAAGGCATGCGCCACCACGCCTGGCCCCCTCGTCCAGTAAACTTATACATTAGCAGGTGGGTTCAGAACAGTAGACCTACTGTAATGGCAAGCACGAAGTCTGGGCATCTAGCCTGTTCCCCTGGAGTCCTCTGGAAGGGGTTCCCCATGAGTTGTACCTCATTCTGAAAGCTGATGATGGAGTTGATGATAACCAGGTAAAGAGGATGGTTTGATAGTGTCACCAGGCAGGGTCAAAGGTGCTCCCACAAAGAGCAGATGGGGACCCCAGTTCACCCCACCCATGGAGGAGGTTGTATGTTTGCTGACTTTGATCACAGAAAAAGAATTTTCGGTGTGCATCAGTGAGAACAATAAAGAGGTTTATTAGCCAGAAAGAAGTATACACTCAGTGCAGGCTCTCAAGGGAGATGTCGTTATAGTCAAGTGTTGAGGATTTTTATGTGGTCTTGGGAGTTTCCTTGAGACAGGTGATCTAGGATTTATTCCTACTGTCTGTCAGGTTACTGATCTGGTGAGCTATGTTAGAATGCAAGCACTCACTGTATTTGAAACTTAGATGTGCTAACCCATTAATGTAGCTGTTTCCTTGAACATGAAGGTCTGTGGGAGGATGGGCAATTTCCAATAGCCCTTTTTTAATTTTTTTATTTTGAGAAAAGGTCTTGCTAAATTACTGGCAAGGCTGGGTTTGAAATTGTGATCCTCCTGCCTCAGCTTCTCAGAGAGCTTAGAATTGTAGACATGAACCACCAAGGCCAGTTTAGAATTTTAGGAAGTTTTTTGGAGTGAGTTTCCTAAACGGGAAAAAGGCTTGAGTAACTTTTGTGTTCCTATGTTACAGTATTTCTTAACAGTACAGTTTGAAAATTATGATTTTTGGGGCTGGGGATGTGGCTCAGTGGTAGAGTTGTTGCCCTGCATGCTTAAGGCCCTGGGTTCAGTCCCCAGCACCATACACCCACACCACCTGCCCCCCCACCAAAAAAAAAAAAAGAAAGAAAAAAATTACGATTTTCCTTGTCTCCTTTATGCTTGTACTACTTCGATAGGTTCTAGACATAAGGAACAGCATGAACATCAATAGGAGACTGACTTTAGGTTATTACATCTGGATCCTACAGTAGAAGGTGGTGGAATGTTAAAGAGATTTTTTAGTGAGGAACTAAAGGTTTAAATCAAGGTGAACCTTGGAGTCACAGTAAGATATTTGAATATCATCTTATGAATAATAATGGGGAGCCATTGAGGTTTTAAATAGGAGTGAAGGATGTGATTGGCTTTATATTTTCAGTAGGATCACAATATTGGCATTGAGGATTGCTTGGAGCAGTAGGGTAGAGGACCAATAAAAACTTGGTGTTAGGGCTTGTATCTAGATGTCCCCCCAAAGCCTCATGTGGTCATGGTTGTGGAGTTTTGAAGATGTCTGGATTAGGGTGTGTGAATATGGATTAAAGGTGTGATACTGGGATTAAAGGGTGTGGGTAATGGAAGCCCCACTCTGGGCATGGGTGGCATCAATCAGTAGATTTGTAATCTGGGCAGAATATAAAGGGATGGAAAGGAGGTAGGCCTGCAGCTGCTATTTGTTGCTGCTGCTTGATGCCTTTTGCCTGCCACACCATGAACTGTTTCTCTCTGTGATGCTCTTCTGCCCTGCCACCCTGTCCTGGAGTCAACTGACTATGGACTGAAACCTCTCCAAGCTGAACTGGAGTAAATGTTTCCTCCTTTAACTTTGGGTGTCAGATGTTTTGTCTCAGCAATGAGAAAAATAACTATGACACTTGGAAGCTGGTTAGAAGGCTGTAGCAGTTATCCAAGTGCCTTGTACTAGGGTAATGGGGAGAGGAGATAAATTATTAAGATATAATCCACACAGTTTGTTTTGTTTCTTTATTAAGTTTTACTAGTTATCGTAATTCATATCACATTTCAGGTAACATCATTCTTTATTCCCTTAATCTGTTATCTCAGCTCCTCTAGGCTTCCCAGACCCTCCTGCTTTGCCCTTTGGAACTCTGAGTCTGCTTGCTATCTTCTAATGTTTTCTTTCCTTGTTGCTCTAATTGAAACCTATATGTTCTTTGATGGCTTTATTTTCCTGGTGGCTTCTGCCTTCAAAAGCTT
The DNA here is from genome assembly GCA_004363535.1 of Dasyprocta punctata. NCBI lineage: Eukaryota > Metazoa > Chordata > Mammalia > Rodentia > Dasyproctidae > Dasyprocta > Dasyprocta punctata. Next base: position 48,773 of record RJWM01004711.1, read on the forward strand.
CCTGCTCTTTTTGAAGCCCAGACCATCAGAGTTTGTATCCTAGTGCACTCCTCCTTGTTGTTGCAAGTGTAGGTCTTCTGTTCCCTCCCACAGATTCACTGAAGACATTAGAGCTTGAGTTATTTTCTTGTTTCCTACCAGTACATCCATTACCATCCCTTCCAGGCATTTGTAACCTGTAGTCCAAGGACCACCCATGGATCCATTGTTAAAACTCATGGTGTCCTAGGAAAAAGAGTAAATCTTTACTTTTGTTAACCTTTAAGGGGAAGTTAGTATTTTTCCTCAATCATGAATGTAGGAAAATTAAAAACCTATCAGTGTATGCAAAACAAAACACAAAGTACAGTGACAGTAGTATTTGACTTAACTCTAGGTACTCTCACAGAACAGGAGGCGTGGAATCTTCTCTTAGTAACATTCTTATCCTAAGGTCCAGGTTCCCTGTATCTGCAGGGGGGCACCACAGTGTCTCAAAAGGTGAAAATGGCCTCAATCCCTGCCTTACACTAGGAGGAAATCTCCTAAAACACGAGACCATCTAAAGTCCATGGTGATTCATGTACATGGCTGCTGGCAAGGGGCCTTTTTTATCTTTTGATAGAGGGTCTCTGTTCTTTGTTTTGTGGAACTCCCTGTAGGTGTTGGGTGTTCTCATTATCTGGCACCTGACATAACTCAGAGTAGTGATCCAAAAGGGAACAAGACAAAAGCTATATAATATCTTTTATGATCTATTCTTGTAACACTCCATAATTTCCTCATTATCCTATTGGTTACACAAATCATAGGACCATAAGGTTCCATCTTAGAGACTGATGACCTAGTAACCTAGATAGCTGATGGTTTGTCCAGCATGACACTTATATTTAAGTGGCACAGAGATGAAATTAATAACTGCAAAGCAAATGATTTTATAAGTTACTTGAAAGGTCATGAGAAGAGAGTATACTGTGCTGTGCTAGAGAACGAGTTGGGTGCATGGGCTATGTGGGATCGAGTGGTCAGGGAAGACGTTGCAGGCTTTTAGACCTGCACTTTTGTCTCCTGTTAACACTTCTCTGTGATAGGCACTGTCACACAAGATTTAGTTGCTTAGTTATATAGTAACACATCTAGTCAGTCCTGGGCAGAATTTAAAAGTCAGAGTCTTAGAGTCATGTTTTTAATTAGCAAGTTGCCAAGTTAGTATTAAAGCTATCAAAAAGTTAAGCTATTCTAGTTGTTAGGCTTTTACCTTCTTTTAAGTAAAATGAAATTGCACAAAATGTGGTATATAATTTTATGCCATATAGTTTGTATTTCAGGTATTCATTTAGATAGAATTGATTCTGTAATTGGAAGGAACTTTTGTTTACTTAAATTCTGGATTGCATGAGAATTTCATCTCCTTTCTGGCTTCTAAGGAAATATGATTATGCAACTTCTTCAGACTAGTAGAATTTTAAGATGACTAATTGTAATTGCTTTCCTTTTAAATAATGATAATAACCAAACTCGTACTACTCTGTTGGTATTTATAATGTAATAGTGAAAACCCTAAACACTGGAGTTTTCACTATTACAGTGTTTTACTATAGCTAAAAATCCAGATGTTTTTTTCAGAGCCTGTTTTGTTTAATTAATTTTATTTAAGCTGTCATTACTGATTATCAGTGTGATTACTCAGTATGAGATAATACTCAGTAGGGTGCTCATTTAACTTCCCCTGAAGATAAGTGATATTAAATTATAGAACTTAGTACACCCCAGACACAAAGCCATCCTAATTAAATGTGGTGTCCCACCTCCAAGTAACATAATAACACAATTCCCTCAGTCTTGTGTGTGTGTTTAACCAATTCCTCAACCAATACAGATTATCTGTGTATTTTACAGGTTGAGTTTCTACCCTGACTTTAAGAGAGAAATTGCACATAAAACTATGAAATTTTTATATGAAAATGAAAAGTGTACAGATTGTAAAATAGCACACTTAAACTACCCCCAACCAAATTGCCAAATACAAGGTGAAGTATTGGTAAAGTTTGCTTGTGTGTTCTGCTGTGCCTTGATTTGAGCAAATTGTGTGTTCAATTTACTGAGGGATAAATTAGCAGTGATGATTCCATTTGTGAGTGAAATTATAGTAGCATTGCTTTAAAAAAATCTTCAGCACATTTAAAATGACTTGATAGTGAAGTTCACTTTGTTCTCGCTTTTTAACTATGCCCAGATTTTGTGGAATCATTCTGGAGTGCTCAATAAAGCATCACCTACCTGGGTATACTTCTCCTTTAGTCCTGAGGTATTCAACAAATTCAGTTTGCTGTTCTAGTAAGGGAAGAGGGATTGTATCTGTTTTTCTTCCATGACTCTTATTTTGTTTTTCCAAATATTTCAAGGAAGATAAATAAAATAGTATATTGAAAGTCTAAAAAACTGATCTTGTCTTAGTTACTTTGCTTGTTGCTGAGACAAATATCTAACACCCAAAATTAAAGGAGAAAAGGTTAATTTGGGTCACGGATTGAAGAGGTTTTAGTCCATAGTTTTCTGGCTCCAAGGCAGGGTGGCATGGCAGAGGGGCATTGCAGAAGAGAAATAGTCCATGGCAAAGCAGAGCAGGCCGGAGGTGGCAAGCAGCAAGCAAGTGATGAGTCAGCCCTCTTTTTGTTACTTACCTGCCACCCAGGCTACTCATGAGGGTGGGTAATCCTATCCAGAACTATGCCAAACCAATCAGTGGGCTAATTTAATCATCATACACCCTTGATCCAGCATCGTACATTCTAGCTTCACCCACCTCCAAAAGCCCTACCTATGACCGCATGAGGCTTTGGAGAACATCTAGACATAGCCATAAAAGATCCCTTTTTATCTTCATTAATACTTGCATGTTTATAGATTTAGAAGCTGAAAGAGGGATACTGCTAGTTTTTACTCACTTTTTCTGCCTTTGGCCAACTCTTTGTGGCCAGGTACACATTTGTTTTTCTACTTCCATTAAGTTCAGCCTTGGCCCAGAGTTTAGGTGCTAAGCATATGCGAGAGATGGGCTAATTTTATTTTACTTGTTACTTTAAACATTATTATTTCCCCAGCACTTGGAAGGCGGAGGTAGGTGGCGCGTTGTGAGTTTGAGACCGGCCTGGACTACAAGGTGAGCAAGGCCAGCCTGAATTACATAGTGTGCCCCTGCCTCGAAAAAAATAGGGCTGAAAGTTTGGCTCCGTGGCTTAAACTCCTGCTTGGGAGGCCTAAGGTTGTGAGTTCGATCCCCAGTACCAAAAACAAAACAAAACAAAACAAAATTATTATTTACTGATAAAAATGTAGCTGTCCTGCTTAAAAAAAAATAAGGCTGATTCTTCCTCTGTGTTATTCTATAAGATAAATAGTATGAAATTTAATTTTAGAAGCATGGTTTGGACTTTGTTCTTTACTTAGACACATAGTTTCTTCATTGTAAGGAGCAAATGCATCTAACTTGATGCTGCATTTCAACTTCTTAGCATAATACCTGACAGAGGGAACTTAGTAAATATTAGTCAGGGACTCAATAAATATTAACCAGGTGCAGTGGCACATGCGTGTAATCCTAGCACTCAGAGACTAAGGTAGGAGGATCAAAAGTTCAAGCTCTGTCTATGTAATTTAGCAAATTAGTGAGTCCCTGTCTCAAAATAAAAAAGGGGTAGGAATGCAGCTCAGTGCAAAGGCTCTGGTTTCAGTTTGTAGTGCCATAAAACAAAACAATAAAAGTCATTGTTATTTATATGATTTGTAAGGATTTTTACTAGAAAAGTACTGGTTTTGTTGAAAAATAAAATTAAAAGTAAAATCTTATCAATAAAGCCATTAGGGCATGCATTTACATATTAGCTTGTTAAGTGCTTGAGATTTCTATTCCCACTTATTGACGTGTTTACCTTTATAATATTGATGTTGCATTAATAACGTTTTGCCTAATTTCACTTCATTATAAATTTGGCATTTTAATCAAGTTACACTTTGGGTGTGTGTGAAGAGGAATCGGTATAGTTTCTGCCCTTAGGAAGTGTACAGAGGTAATGGCACTGGAGAAGTCACTCAGAAGATACGCAGAGTCACTAGTTCCACTTCTTAAAACACTTTTTTTTGATGTCTTATGCTTTTTAAAAGGAGAAATAAAGAATTAGGATGTATAAGGGATGGTGACTTTTGTACATGTATTCATGGAGAGACTCTTGTTTCTGAGTTATTCCAGGATGGAGAATGTTTATGTTGGTGAGTGAGGTGCCACTCTTGTTTGTTATTATATACTACGGGACGTTCTACATACTCCTTGCTACATTTTGTGTATGGCTATATAAAATTACCTGCTTATGTGCTTACCTTCTTCCACTAATTGTTATTTAAGGTAAGTCCTACATAACTCGTTTATCACCACCATCTAATGAATTTCTGTCTGTTCTTTGTTTTTTAGTTTTTTGTTTTTTTGGTATACCAGTGATTACTTCTAGTATCATTTCCCTTCGGCTTGAAAAACTTGGAAACACTTTTTATAGTACAGTTCTGCTGGAGGCAGATGTTTTCAGCTTTGGTCTGAGTGTTTTTGTTTTGCTTCTGCTTATCAGAAGTATTTGCACTTGATATAGAATCTCAAAGTGACAATACTTTCCCTCCAGACTTTAAAGATGTTATTCCTTCGTCTTTAAGTACCATTTGCATTGTTTCTACTGAGAAGTTAGCTATTACATTGTGACTTTTTTCTTATATATAATGTATTTTTATTTCCCTAACACTTCTTTTGTGGTTTATCTTTTATTTTTAATTTTTAGTGGTTTGACTATGAAATGCTCATATGTGTGTATTCTTTTTTTGGCTTTACTGAGCTGCTTGGGTCCATGAGTTGATATGTATATACATATTGTTAATTGATTTTCTTAGTATATTTTCTGATTTAAAACTATGTTTTTCTATTTTTTAAGACAGCATCTCACCATGTAGTTCAGTTTGGTCTTGAACTCACTGTGTCACCCAGGCTGGCCTTGAACTCCCAGTGTTTTTACTGCCTCAGCTTCCCAAGTGCTGAGGTTAAAGGTGTGAGCCCCCATACCTGGTTTATTTTCTGAAATGTTTCTTGTGCACCATTCCCACCTTCTCTTTTGCTTCTGGATTCCAATTAACTTGTGTTATACCATTTCATATTGTACTACAGATCTTGGCTGTTCCTTTCTTTGTTTCTTCCCATGTTTCCCTGTTTGTGTTTTAGTTGGGTTGTTTTCTATTGATCTGTGCTTAGGTTCACCAATTCTTTCCTCAGCTATTTCTAGATAAATTGTTAAAACTATTCAATGAAATTGTCACTTCTAATTTATTGTTCATTTTCTTTCTGTTTTTGTTTTTGTTTTGTGGCACTGGGGATTGAACTCACAACCTCGCGCCTGCCAGGGCAGGTGCTTAAGCCGCTGAGCCAAACTCCCGGCCCTAGTTTTTTTGAGGCAGGGTAGCACTATGTAGCTCAGGCCGGCCTTGCGCTCTTGTTGTAGCCCAAGCCAGCCTCGAACTCACAACGCTTCTCCTACCTCAGCCTCCCGAGTGCTGGGATTAAAGGCGTGCGCGACCACGCCTGGCTTTATTGTTCATTTTCAATGGATCTGTTTTTTAAAAAGTTTCTGTGAATTTTCTCTGAAGTAAGTGCTCCATCTTTCATATGTGGAGTCCAATTCACTCTTTTCATTATTTTCTTCAGCATTTTTCTTCATTGTATTGTAAAGTTCTTCTCTGGCAAATTCTGACATCTGGGCCATTCCTACATCTGTTGTCTATTAAAATATGGGTCACATTTTTATGCTTCTTTGTGTCTAGCAATCTTTAATTATATAGTTGACATTTAAGTACTGTACAGTAAAAAGTTCCCCTTCAAAAGTTATGTAAAGTAATGACTTCCTTCTCAAAAGGATATGGTATTCTTCTTTTAGGTTGCTGAATTATTATTATTATTATCTTTTTTTTTTTTTTTTTTTTGTGGCACTGGTGATTGAACTCACAGCGTCGTGCCTGCCAGACAGGCGCTTAAGCCACTGAGCCAAACTTCTGGCTATGTTACTGAATTGGGAGATTGAGTCAGTTTGATCTCCAGTTGACCTGAGGTTGGGCTTTGTTGCTTCTTCAGTTTTAATTTAGTTCATCGATGGCTTCATGTGTTTTGGTGGCTTGGGATCTGGGCATTATTGGGAATCTTGCAATCTTTTCTTAAGTTTGCAACTCAGCCACCAGTGTTCAAAACTGTGGAATATTTCTTTTTGCTTTAAAGTCCTGATGCCTAGTTTTAGGATGAATGTAGAATTTGTCTTGTTCTCTGTTCTACTTCTTATGAACTAAATAATATATGCTGACTATCCTTTTTAAATTGAGGTTTTTGGGCATCAGATTTATTTGCTAGCTATACTAACTTTTCCTATAGAACACTCTGTGATAATAGAAATGTTCTATGTACACTCTGACCAGTATGGTAGCCACAAGCTACATAAGGCTCTTGAGAGCTTGAAATGTGTCTACTGCAAGTAAGAAAATGAATTTTTAATATTATTAAATTTAATTCAATAGCTATATATAGCTTGTGGCTACCGTAATGAGCAAAGTAAGAAATGTATATCCTACACTTACTATGGTAAAAATAATAGCTTAAAGTATACAGCAACAATGAGCAATTGAAAGGATGATCGATTATACTTTTAAAATATATATGCTTCTATTCTTGACACTTGCCTTGAGACTTTTTGTCCTTTTGTTGAAATGTGAATCTTGAAATACAAGTCTGGGTTCTTTGTGAGGAATACAACTTATGAAATTCAAACAATTTCAAATAAATAAATATCTATACATTTTCCAGTATCAATGAAGTATTTGACCTCATTGTAGAAGAAATCTCATTACAACAAAAATATGGCTTTCTTTTTTAAGACTTTATGTACCCTGCTCTGTAGATTCTCAGGAAATTCAAACACAGAACAACCTGAGCAAAGACAAATGTGTTATCAGACTAAAGCTACAAAGGTATAAGTAGAAGTCTGCCCCTAATAACATATATTCGGGGATTTGATAATGGGGCTGGGCTGTGGCCTGGTACCAAAACACTGAGTACTAATTTGGTGCCACCATTAAATTAGTGAAGTTGCCTTTGTAAAAGTCCTTAGTTTGCTAATTTATAGAGAATGGTCACCTGTGACTAAAATCTCAAACCTATAATTTTTTGACTTTAAGATTAGAGGAATCTTTTGAAGTTTGTGTGATTTCTCTTCAGCCTTCAGATAGAATTGGTACTGAAAACTTTTTACTACTTTTTATACTTTTTAACTATTCCAGTTCTGAATGCTTTTTGACAAAATCACAGTGATAATGTGACTGACTCTGTGTTTTCCATTTATGGAATTAGGTAAGTGTTGTTGGGAGAAAAAATACTTACATGTACTATTTTATCTTTCATCATAGCTGGATAAATTTGCCAGCATTAAAATTCCAGGGAGCAAGAAAGAACGACTTCCTCTTCCCAACCTGAAGACTGCATTTATAAGCAGCGACTGCTCATTGGCACCTTCAGACATGATGGAAAACATTCCAAAGCTGCTGTCAGAGAATGAAGTCTTACAGCTTTTTGAAAAGATGATGGTAAGAATTTTGCTTCTTCATAAAATGAGAAAAAGCCTCAGTTTTCGTTCATGTCAATGGAATTTTTGAACATAGTTGGAGTTCATGTTCCGTAGGGCGATTCCAGATGTCATTTAAGATAGCAATTTAGTCTTAGATTGCTTTTGAATTACAAAAATAAGTGTGAAGAAAAACATCACACCAGTTTTTGTTTTATATAGTGTTTGTTTACTAAAACAAACAGTCCAATGTATTAACTGGTATGTTTGCTTTAAGTAGATTATTTGAGTGGTTTGTCTGAGTTCAGTATATTTTTAAAAGATGATCACAGTGCTGTGTATGAAGTGTACTTCTTTTTTTGGCCTTGTTTTGTTCTTTTTTTTTTCTTCTTAATATATTTGAGCTCTTTGTTGTTCTGCAACCGTGATGTCTGTAGAGTTGAACTCAGTTCTTTTGGAGTGTTCCTTTCATGGTGGAGATACACAGTGTCCTTTGGGGCCGTCGTCACTTGATTCTTAACTGTGATTCCCTGACTGACTCAGCCTCTGGTTTTTAAGCCAACCGAAATAATGTGACCAAGAGCCCAGCTAATTTGAAGTATTTTCAAACCATTTACCATGAATGAATGCTAATTTCATCTAAATAGATTTATTTACATATATAGTTCCTACTTTCAAGTTGCTTATCTCCTAGGATTCAAAATAAACATTTGAAAAATTAACTGAGTAAGAAATGCCAGAAGGCGGTATTTAATAATTAAGTTGTTTATAAGTTCAGTTTCGAAAGAAACTACTTTAGGTTTTGAGATACCTAATTAGCTTTAGGGGAAACACAATAGATAGAATATTATAATAGATTAGGGGAATCTAGTAGAGGGAGTAAATTTTAACTCAGGTTTTGGATAATAAGCAGAGGGAAAGCAGTTTCTTAAGATAAAGGAAATAGCAGTAAGCAAATACATAGAGCTAAGGTACAGAGACAGCACGAAAATTAGATTGGAATGACAACTTGGAGCAGATCACAAAGGGATTTGAATGTCAATTTTTAGGAGTTGTGTATTTTTTCAGAATCATGGTTTATTATATGTTTATTCTTTTGCTTATTAGTTTTGACAGCATTATCAAATTTTAGAGAAATCATTTCATTCACCTGCTTTGTTTACAGTGTAAGATGAACATGAAATTTGAGAAGTATTAATAGCTGATCTCTTCAATGTCCATTTGAAATCAATGTATTCACGACTATGCTGGATTATATTTTACTCATTGCAAGTATTTATGTTCAGTGTTCTTCACAGAGCTTCGGAAGATGCCAGAAATGATGAGGGCCTCGTTTGTGTCTTTATAGGGTTTTTAATAAATGTCAGAGATTCCTAAATTTTCATGACTGAGAGTATATTTTTAGTATTTATTTTGCTTATCATTTGCAAAATTTAAGCTTGGGAAACTGATCTATTATTATGGCAGCTCTTGGTGAAGTGCTGATTTTGGTTTGTTGACCATGCATGTATAACACTTTCCCTCTTGGCACCATAAGTTGGTAAAATTTCAGCCAAGAACAAAGAAAATGTAACATTTTCTTGCAAACCTTTGCTATTGTTAATGACACTTATATGAAGGTAGGTTTTTTTCTGTACTACATTCGAGGATTCAGGGTGGTGAAATTCCCTGTCCTCCCTCTCATCCATGCAATGTAAGTGTTCCCTTACCTTAATTATCTGTGAAATTCTGGAATGGTAATTTTGTGGATCACTTGTGAGTACTGTTACAAGTTTATTTTCAGGCCAGTGGTGTAGCTTCGCGGCACAGTGCCTGCTTGGTAAGCACAAGGTTGTGAGTTCAAGTCCCAATACCAAAAAAAAAAACAAAACCCCAAAACAGTTATTTTAAAATCATAATTGTAGGTACCAGCTGAGTAAGCAGAGTAACACCCCATGTCCCACCTAGTACTGGGAATTAAATCTAGGGTCTTTGCACTGAGCTACATTCCCAGCTACCCTCCCTAATTTTTTTTTTTTTTTTTTTTTTTTTTTGCTAGCTTGCTAAGCTGCCCAAGCCTGGCTAAGACTTATGGTCCTGCTGTCTCAGCTTTCTAGAGTGCTAGGATTACACAAATGTGCTGTTGTGCCTGGGTGTAAGTAGCTTATTGATGTGAAACATTTATGGAGTGATTACTATTATTATTATTATTTTTTTGGTGGTAGTGAGGATTGAACCAGGGCCTTACAGATGACAGGCAAGCTCTCTACCACTGAGCTACATCCCCAACCCACTGTATGGACTATTTTTTATTAAAAATTATTTAGTGCTATTGAACATTATTGCTATTTAAATATTTTATCACCATAAGCAGTTAAAAGGACAAGAATCTAGAAAGTACTAAACAGTGTTTATGCTATGTTTTTGGTACACTTTAGAGAGGAGGATTATCAATTATAACTATGTACAGGACAGATGGATATAGGCATTGTTGAAGTGATTACAGAAAACCTTTTTAATTACTGGGCCAGGTGACTTATTAAATCTTGAACAAGTCTGCTTGGCAGAAGATCTTTTGCAATCAAACCCTGCCTTTACTCAGCAGAGGTAAAATGAAATTGTTGCTTTCTTAGAGCTGTTCAATATGCTAAGGAACAAGGTAGTCACAGCTAAGGTCTTTTTCAGAAATGAGGAACTGATTCTTTCCTTTCCTTTGATTCTTTGAGTATACTGTAATATTCTGAAGGGAAAGACTGCTTTTGATTCTGATGCTGAATGTTAAAGAGACTGAGGAAGGGTATTTACCTTCTTTAAATGTGGATTAGTGGTATTTCTGAGGTTTTTCAGGGTACTGTATTTTTGACAAAATTAAAGCTGTTTTTATAGAGAATGTTGGATTTAAACTGGATTTGATTTTTGGCTTGCTGATATCTGTAATGTGTTTATTAGTAAGAAGTCTCCCAAGAAAGCAACATTCAATAATCAGCCATGTTAACCTTTTAGCACTTGCACTTAGAAGTTTTATACTATTTAAAATCCTTTATCTGGGTTCTTTGTTTTGGCAATGTGCAGTGTTAAGAAATAATTATTCTTATTTATCATTTATCAAAATGTTTAATTTTACATGGAGTAAAAACTGTCTTGAAGAACACCTCTTGTCCCTCCTCTAGAGAATCAGTCCTTTGAAAGACTGTTACTTGATTACTTAATCAATGCGAAGTACAGGATCATTCTTAACATTTGTACTCATTTTATCTACACTTAGGAAATTGATTTACTTGATCTCTATAATAGTTTCCACGTCCTTTGCTAAAATAGTGACGAAGTTTTATTTACGCTTTTTAAGGGCTTTTCCCTGTTTATCTTTTTATATTAGCTGAATTTTTAACTAAAAACCTAGCCTGGTTCTCTGTAGATCTTAGATATATGATACAGTTGTATTGCTCATTGTCTATACAGTCTTGATTTCTGAAGTAAGTTTCAGTGGTTACTTTTGCATTTCTTGTAGCCATGTGTGTTTGAATGAGGTGGACACGAAGAGTGCAAGTTCGAAGTGACTTGTTTATTGCAGCTGCTGCCTCTCACTTATGTTTTCCCCAGCCTGGATAAAATGCTTGGCGGGTCCCAGAGCTTTCTTATTTATTGTCTGCCGATAATAATGACACTGGATTAATATAAAAGACAGAATTTTCATCCACAGATAGCCGATCCTTTTTCTGCTTCAAGTTTGCTGCTCTCCAATAGAGGCTATTATTGGGGTGCGGTTGGTCTCTTTGTTCTTCTTGCTTCTCGTCCCTACTCTACACCGAATCTGTCTCCTTCCAGGTTAGACTGGAGGTAAGGAAAGGGGGAGGAAACACTTGCTGCCCGAGGGTATTGATAACCTGCCATTGGTTTCCTAGCAGGTATATTAGTTTCCTATTGCTGCTGTAATGAGTCACCATGGTTTGAGGGGTTTAAATGACACAAATGCAGTTGCATAGATTAGAAATCCAGGTTGGCATCACTGGCTTGGTAGATTTCCCATGGCTGAAGTCATTGTCACCTGGTTAGGCTCTCAGGCTTTGTGAAGGATTTTCATAGTTCATTCTAATTCTTTGAAGGTGTAGAACCGAGGTCCTGGTTTCCTTGCTGACTAAAAGCTGGGGTCTACTTTTAGTTTCAAGAGGCTTCTGCCCTGTCCTTCATGTGAGGCCCTACATTTCAGATGCTTCAAATCCATTTCATGCTTGGAATTTTTCAGGCTGCTTGTTTTAATGTGCCTGGTTTGGGTCTCTATCCAGAGTAAGTTCTGTGCTTTAAAGGGCTCTTACTAGATTGGGCTCACCTGGATAATCCAAGATAATTTCCCTATTTAAAGTTTATTACTTTAATTACTTTTACAGAGTCCCTTTTTCCATGCAGCACTCCCCGAATTCAGGCATTAGGGCAGTGGGCCTCTTTGCAGGGGCCAGTTTATCTACAACAGATAAGGAAGATGACAAATGCTGATTCTCTGCTCTTTCGGTATCATGGCCTTATTTCCTCCTAGTCTCACCTGCATTTCTCAATTACTGGTGACTTCTCCTTTGTCTGTCTGCCCTGTCTTTCTTGAGCCTATTCCTCTGCTTGAGTTACCTTTTGGATGCGGTACTTCTAAGATGGCTGAAGCTTGAATTTTCCCTGGGATTCAGATTCTGCTAATATATCTTTGTCTTGTTCCTCCAGATCCCTTTTCTACAAAGAGTAGTTCACTCTGGCTGTTCCTACTAATCATATATAATTTTTCCAGTGTTTTCTTTCAGGTGACTATCCCTCTAGCTATAAAAATTTTTTAATAATCAGGCTTTCTTTGCCACGTGTGACTTGCTGACCATTTCTGCTTGTTGGCATTTCTTTTTGTTTTAGGTAGTGTAATACTTCTTTCTCTTTTCTGATTTTCATTCTCTTTGTCTGGTTCTTTTTCTGTCTCCTTTTCTGTCTGTTCTTTTATTTTCTGAATGTTGCCTTTGGCCCTCCTTTGCTTTTATATGTGTTGGTTTTTTCTGCATTCCTACTGGAGGCTGGGAACCCTTTCCTGTTGTAGATCATCCCTTGTATGTTTATTCCTTGCTGTGTCTTGTACAGGAGGGCAGGTGCAGTCCAGCTTTGTAGAAGATGCTAAACCTTAACACATCAGAAACTGAATGCATTGTATTACTTTTTAAAAAAGCAAAAACTTCCCTATCTAGGAAGCATACCCTGAACTATGAGTCAAACTTGATCCCTTTAGGAGAATGTTCATGTACTTTTATTTTTCTGTCCTTCATGCCAGGAGATAATTCAAACACACTTAAAAGAGGGTGTTGGTGGCATTTTATAAATGCATTTTCTCCTACATTAGAACAAAACTTGGTAAGTATTCTCATAGGAAAAAACTAGAGCATCACCATTCATACTTAAATACTTTGAACTATTTTATTAGACCATTTTTTCCACACTTACTATAATTCTGGACAGAACATTTGAAATTTAATTTCTGTCAGAATGATTCTGATATTACTGGCACTCATTTAATATCTGGTAATGATGGCATCCTGATAGATGACTCTTCCTGCATAGCTTTTCCTTCTCAACAGTGAAAGGTGTGACACGAAGTGCATGAATCTCTCTTCTACTCATTTTAATGTTTTTGTATTATTGGGCACACTAGTAATTAAAGCTAAGCTCCATCTAATCTTATCATCTAAAGTGAAGAAAAACATATCTTACAAATCTTTGAAGCTAGGAAATTGTACTTCATTCAGTAGACATTTGTTTGGGGTTATGATAATATAAGGAGTTAATGGAGTAGGGAGACAGATCGTCAAAAAATAAAAACTAAGTCACATAAGTGACTCATGAGCAGCAGCTCTGAGAGGCAGGGTAAGTAGTGCTTTGTCTAGACAGCATAAGAAGACACTAAAGGGAGGAATATTTGGGCTAAAACAGAAAGTGTGAAGAAGAGATCTTGCGTAGAGGCACAGTGAGATGAATGGGGGAAGCCTATTATGCAGTAGCTCATATGTACAGCATGTTGAAATCCACTGTCTTAGCAATCTTACAGAGAAAAGATTTGTATAAGGAAGCTAGTGTAGCTAAAGGTAAGCCATGATCAACAGTGTTAGATGAGGTAGAAGGGCTGTTAATGTGGATAAACAAGAGGCAGATAGCAGGTTATAGCATGGTTGAGTATAATTTGTGGAAAAGCTAGGGCTTTAAATCCAGATCTTGTAAAAGATAATCCATAAATGAATGATAGTGGTTAAACATGGTTAAACACCCCTAACGTGTTCAGAAAACATGAAGTTATGAATAATAGGCTAGGGGTCACTTGGAGATGTGATGCAAAAGTCTGGGTCACAAGAATCCTTTTTCTTGAATGGATTAGGGAGGCTTTCTGTCCTACTGTTAAGAAATATCTAGAGGACAAAAGTTTACAACTCAAGGCTCTCTTCATCACGGAAAGTGCTCCTGCTCATTCATGAGATGTGGAAGAAGGAATTGGCTGAAGAATTCCCGTGACTCTCAGTCAAGTTCCTCCCACCTAATACAACTCCTCTCCTGCAGCCTATGAGCCAGCAGCTTATAGCTAACTTTAAGAAGCTATACACCAAGGCACTGTTCCTGATATGCTTTTAGATGGTCTCAGGTACAGTTTTAACCCTTGAAGAGTTCTGGAAGGAACATTATAGCATCCTTTCCTGTGCAGGATGGGATTGAGAAATCCTTGGCCAGTGTCTCTCTAAGGACACTGAGATCTGCCTAGAAGAAAGTGTGGCCTAAAATTATACAGGAGAGGGACTGAGTAGAGGAGCCTGAGCCTTCTATTGGCCCTGTGGTTGATGACACTGTCACGTAAGCAGATTCTGTAGGCTTCCAGGTAGACAGTGGTGACATTTAGGAACCAGTGGAAGAACATTCAGAGGAATTTTCTACAGAGAAACTTTGGCAACTTTTGGCTGAGCAACAGAGAATGGCAGCTGATGAGTTTTATGAAAAGGAGGGAGAGTGTCAACAATCACTGCAGCAAAGTCTTTTTTCTGAAATAAAGAAAATCTTTAAAGAATGGACAGAGCCTCAAACATTTTTAGAGAAGACCCACACAGACAAAGAAAGAGTCAGTCATTGCATTCACTTCCATAATGGTAGTGTCACGTCATACTACAGAACAGTGTTAAAGAAAAGATAGAAACAGAGTACCTTAGACCAGGTTTTGCTTCTGAAAAGGTTGAGACCTAGTGAGCCAGAAGCAGGTTCTAGTGGGCTACTGACTCTTCCAAGGAGAGAAAGGATACCAGAGAGCTGGATTCCTGATGGAAGGGGACTCTCCTTCCAAACAATAACCACGTTCCCTTTTATCCTCCCTTCCTGCAAGTCAAAGATGTCAATTTGAATGGTGAGTATAGTATAAAATTGATGTTTCTGGTAGACTAGATACACTTTATAACTTTTTGCTAACTACAGTAGGAAAATTACTGGTGTTTCTGGTAAATTATGCACATTATATAATCTTTTTTATTTTACTATGAAAAGGTTAGTTAATGGGTGCTTTGGGAGATTTGGAATAAATTATGGGTATTTCCATTATTTATTATGGGAAAAATAGTCTTGGCTTACAACCAGCCCTCGTGAATTAATTAAATTCATAAGTCAAAGGTCTACTGTATCAAGATGTCTATCTGCTGTTCTCAGTTTTATACTCAATTTAGAAGAACATCTTTGACAGAGATAAACTTAAGATCCCAAGGAAGAAAGAAAGGGCTCAAGTGAACTGATAAAATTAAATGTTACTATTTATATTTGCTATCTTGGTACTGCTGGGGTAAAGAGGATTCATGTAGCTAGACTTACCCTGTGTTGCCACTCTCTGGGTACCCACTAGTGATATTTTTTCTTTTTTTCTGCTTTTTTCTCTTTAATCCATGGTGCTAAGAATTTACACATAGCTGTTTCTTTGGGAATCTAGGATAAATGAATGCCTGTTGTGCTGAGCATATGAGTTACGCCTTAAGGGTCACCAGGGGGTGGAATGAGAAGAAAAACCAACAAAGACCTCTTTGTGTCAATTCTCTAGTGTTTATTGACTGCTGTATATTCCTGCCAGCAGTTATTTTATTTCAAGTATTAATATTCTTTACAAATCTACTTTCCTGTATCATGAGCATTTTGTATTTCTTACCAACTAAAAAGTATATGTAGGGTTGATGAGATAAAATGAGAGAGGTCTTACGGGGTTGCTTTGCCTGATCTATTAGTTGTCACCTTTTTTTCTTCACATTGGGTAGAAATTGAAAAGTTCAGGGAAAGGTGGTCTAAGAGCAATCCAAATAATAATCCAAATATGAGGAGGAAGAGGAGGAAGAGAGAGTAGTGTAAGGCAATTGTCAAGTTGATTCATGGCTTGTGTTTGTCAGGGGAATAATGTCGATACTTAGTTGTTTCTTCTAGATCCAGATAAATGAGAAAATAAATGATTTAGGAGCAGTGAATTTTGCCTGGTGGCACTTTGTAGCACCAATAAAATGGTTAGAGAGAGAAATTTCACAGGGTAAATATTACGGTAATGTTTAAGCCTGCTGTTTCACCAATTGGGAGATTTGCAGGCACATCCTTTTACAACTCGTATGGTCTTTTCTTAGTCTCATTTGCTTCCCTAGGAAAGTTAGCCTTTGTATCTGTTTTTTTTTTTTTTTTTTTTTTGCGGCACCGGGGATCGAACTCAACTTTGCGCCTGCCAGGGCGCTTAAGTCACTGAGCCAAACTCCCGGCCCTAGTTTTTTTGAGGCAGGGTTGCACTGTGTAGCTCAGACCAGCCTTGCGCTCGCGTTGTAGCCCAAGCCGGCCTCGAACTCACAACGCTCGGCCTACCTCAGCCTCCCGAGTGCTGGGATTAAAGGCGTGCGCCACCACGCCTGGCTAGCCTTTGTATCTTAAGTCAAATAATCATTTTCTCTTCATGTAATTTATGAGGAAAGGGTCATTTGTTTAGAAAAGTCAAAAAACAAACAAATAAATGCAACCTTTTTAATCAGTGATAGTGTTTTTATCTGTAGGATATCATAACTTTTGTCTGTGATTGTTGTGCTTGAATAGTTATGGCAGGATTTTGTTCCAAAATAAATTAGACTTGTGCAGCATCCTGTATATTCATCTAACATTTATAGTATATAAAAGTGATACTTAAATTCTATTTTCTTTCTTTTTTGGGGGGGTTCTTTATACTGACATTAGAATATGTTGAGATTTGATTATCAATTAAGATAGTTTATACTCTTCCTATAAATTTCAGGGAGAATATTTGGTCAAATAATAATGTTTATGACTTGTCAATCTCTGGGTAAATGTCATTTTTCTGATTGATCTCTTATTAATGGACTGGTCGTCTGTCTTCCTATTAATTTTAATGGAGATTAAAAAGTGTGAATAGAACACTGAAAATTTAAACCAACTACTGATAAAGCCAAAAAATTACCTCTTTATAATCATATATGTATAGAAAAGATTGTCATAAAAATTTGTACAGAAGTAAAAACATAGCCAGGCCTGTTGGGACATGCCTGTAATTCCAGCACTCTTGGGGCCTGAAGCAGAATGATAGCAAGTTTGAGCCCAGTCTGGGCAACTTGGTGATTTAGTGAGATGCTGTCTCAGAATAAAAAATAAAGGGTGCTGAGCTGTAGCTCAGTGTGATGGCGTAAGTTTAATCTACCATATGGGAGAAAAACCATGGATAAAAGAAAAAATTTTTATAATGTTAGTGTTATTTATTGACATCTTGTACATAGGAGGGAGCAATACAGTTAGTTCCAAGTTCTCAGCAGCATTTGTCTTTTGACTTTCTAATTATGTCTAAATGACTCTAAAAAAATTATAGAATTGTAGAACTAAATGAGGGTCATTTAGTCTGCCCTACTTGCATTTTTTTTTTTTTTTTTTTTTGATTTGGCACTAAACCAGTTATGGTAGTAAAAGTCTATCTTAATGTTGGGATAGATATTAGCAAGACCTTTTGCAATGGTGTGATGTGGAAGAGAGCCTAAAATGTGATTAAGAACAGGATCACACTTATATAAGAATTATGAATGAACTTGTCCTGAGAGCATCTTGAGTTCTTAAGTCCCAGGAGAGAGAAAAAGGTGATTGTCGTAGACCTCTTCTTAAGATGCTCAGCATATTTGTGTGTCTCGTAATATAGTGTTACCAAGAATACTTATGTTGTCTTTAATCTGTGAAAGAAAGCAATACAATGCTGAAATCAAATGATTGCTGTTGACTTAAAAATTGTTTGGTTTTGCTATTACTGTGCTTTCAATTTTTATCTTCCAATATTATGCTTATTGATTTGCATGAATGTTTTGATCCATTATAATGCCGTTTATCCAGGATCCATTTTGTAACTCTTATCATGCCTCTGCCTATCAGCTTTGTTTTTCCTTTCTGGCTGAATTACTCCTGTGCCTGACCATCTTCAGCAGCTTACTGCTTGTATATATTCACCTAATTCTCCAAATAGTCAGTCATTTTAAATGTAATCTTTCTCTCCATGACATTAACTATCCCATTCAACTTGATGTATGTAAATTTAATGAGCTTGCTGTCTTGTAAATTCCATATCCATGAATGAAAATATTGAGTCTAATGTTTGCAATTTAGTTTGAAAACAGTTCACTCTCTGGTTGCCATTCTCTGCTTGATTGCTCCTTAGTGTTCTAACTAGTTGCATGTATGTGTTTATGTAATGAGAGTACATCTTTTTTTCCTCAGTTTGGCCAAAGTAAATATGGAAAATACTTATTTTGCACCAATATTTTACAAGTCTAGGATGCAGTCAAGGTGCCCAAAGTTCACAGCAGCAAACTGATAATGCTTTCATTATGGGAACTTCTGGCCCATTCAGTCCGTAGAAAGAATGTTTGGAAGTATCTTTATTTATTTATTTATTTGTGGCACCAGGAATTGAACTCAGCCTCGCACCTGCCAGATAGGGGCTTACACCACTGAGCCAAACTCCTATCCCCGGAAGTATCTTTAAAGCTGTTGGCTTGACCTCATTTGCAGGTTGGGCTGCCACAGACCCATTTCTGCACCTGTACAAGTCAAAGAAGGTGTAACTCTTTGTTCCTCTGGGTAGGCACAGCACAGCACAAAGTCACCCAGATTGATAGGTGATATTTACCAGGCATATCAGCTCCATCCAGTCCTATACCAGATTCCCCTTGGCAGTGCTCAGTCATAGTCTGGCCCTGTCAATGTCATCGAATTTCTTGTGGCTCTGCGAGTGCTCCGTAACAGAGATGAAGTTGAGCTTGGTCTACCAAGTGTCAGTACTGTTCCTCTACTTCAGGAGCTGGAACTGGGTCCTGTCACTGGTATAGAAGACTCCTGAGACTCTTTAAGGAATAGCTAATGCTCAGTGTTCTGGGAAAGTGCTGTGAGTATTCTTTCTGGCTCTAATGCCGTTTTCCAGAAAATGTCCCATACCTCATGTTTGTCCCAAAATAGAATTAGCAAATTCTATTTAGGAACTTTTGTTATGTCTGACCTTTGCAACAAATATTTAAGAAGTGAACAATGGACCGTGCACTCCGAAAGAGTCAGCAGGTGTAGAAAATTTCTTTTAAAAATTACCTGTGAAGGGAGGAAAGATATTCAAAGATATTCATGTATAAAGCACAGTTATATTTGAGGGGAGGCTTTTTTCTTTTAGTCTATCACAATTTAGCGTGTTTATGTATTGATACTCTGTTGAGAAGAATTTAGTGAAATAGTATAGAATAGAATAATTGATGTGCAGTATGCTTTCAGGTGATAAAATAAAGGGGATCCCAAGAATAAATGGGCTAGTGCAGAGATGATAGGAGAGATGAGTGTGGAAATGATTGGTGATATGGTAGATAGGAAATTGAATGATAGCTTTCTTTTCATAGAGGCAGTTGATGTTTCCTTACTGATGATGATAGCTAGAATTGGTAGTTTAGGAATTTGAAATAAGTACGTCTATCTATGAGTTGAGTTGCACTGAGAGAAACTGTAAGGGTCAGGAAACTGGGGGTTTTATTGGTTTCAAGAAAAAGGTAGTCTGGGAATGAGAGAAGTCAAAAGGGAGAAGATTGAGGTCAAAGGCAAGGATCGTGTGGATGATAATGATGATGCCTGTGGTGAAACAGCTTTTAGTTAATGAAAAGGTCCTTGGTATCTTTTCACTAAGAACTGGGCTCAGAAAAGTACAAGTGAAGTTTGCTGGTGGTAAAGCTGCCGAGGACATGTGGAACTGTCACGGGTGATTGCTAGGCAAGGAGTGTGAAAGGAGACACAGGGGGCTGAGCAGCATGTGTTCAGTCCAGGAAACGTGAGTTACATAATAATGGGAACAGATAATATGGAAGTAGGAATGGGGAGACTGAAAAACCAGAGTTCAAACCTAAGCTGTGGGACCACGATCAGTTTAAGAAATTCTCTTAAACTTCCGTATAAAGAGGGGACACTTCAAATGTTTATTAGTGAGGCTTAACTGATGCTTGTGAGTGTTCAGCACAGTGCCTGGCCCAACCATTTAACCACAGCTTAAGCTCATAAGGATACTGGAAGTCTTTGTGCAGAGGTTTCTGGGAGAATGGGTGAGGACTGTTCACAGGGCAGGGTTGGAGTGAAAATGGGAGGAAGCGGAAGTAACCCAAGAACTTTGTGTTTGGGTAACTTCTAAGGTTTCTGGTTTCTAGGTTTTAAACAGGATTCTGTTGGCAGTGTTTGAAATCTTCTCGGAAGCTTTGGGTTTGTCTTTATAGTGGTTTCTTTGGTCTTCTCATCTCCATCCTGCCAATCAGTGTGTATTTACTGTCGCCAAACTCTTAATTTTTTTTGAGATACATTTTTGCATTAGTTTAGGGGATTTGAAAATTTTTAAAAAATTTTTTAATGTGTGAAGAATATTTTACTCCTTTTTGCTACATTCTTAAAAGTTCTGTTATTCAAAATTATTTCAATGTTTGCTTTTGAAACTTTTTAAATTTTAAAATTATTTCAGACTTAGGGGAGAGTTGCAAATAGCAGAAAATTCCCTTAAAATCTTTTACTTACCTCCTCCTTGTCAACATCTTATGTTAGGATGGTTATTAAAACTAAGAAGTGAATGTGGATACGGGTATTACCACCTAAACTACGGAACTTTATTTCTACTCCTGTCTTTTATATTCTAGGACCCAAAGCAGGTCCTATGTTGCATTTAGTCATCGTGTCTCCTTAATGTCCTTTATGTCAGTGACACTTCCTTGTCTTTTATGACTTTGGACACTTTTGAAGAGCCCTGGTTATTTTGTAAAGTGCCCTCAATTTGGATTCATCTGATTTATTCATTTCTCCATCCTTATGATTAGATGGAGGTGATTTTGGAAAGAATGTCATGGAGGCCATATACCCTTCTCAGTAATCATTATCTAGGGATGTGTAATAGTGCGGTGTCTCATTTTGTGCTTTTGCGTTGGACTACTTTTTAAGGTGGAATCTGCTTCCTTGTAATGTTACTGTTTTTCTTTTTGTAGTTAACAAGAAACAAGATGTTTGTACAATCTCAGTAAATTACCTAATTTGGTTATGATTTAATTACTATTGTTATTTTCTCAGATTGTTCTACTTCAGTTAGAGCTCATTCAGGTTGGCTCTTGTTTTTTTTTGGACAGAGTTTTACTGTGTAGTTCAGGTGGATGAAGTCACTGTAGCCCAGACTGACCTTGAATTCTTAGTGATCCTCTTTGCCTTAACTTCCCAAGTGCTGGAACTACAGGCATGTGCCACTGTGTTTGGTGGCTCGTGTGTTCCTTTGGTGTCCTTTTTTGGTCTTGTTTGGAGTGATTTTTTTTTTTTTCTTCTACCTTCAGTTGCCACATCAATTTGATCTTTTTAATTCTGGTCTTTGTTCCTGTATATTGATTTACAAAAAAAATTTTTTTTAGTAGTTCTAATTTTTTGTGCCACTCAGGCTAGCTAGCATGGAAAAACAGTACAGTGATTAAATTTAGCTATCCATTTTAATTAAAAAATAATCAACTAAAGGAAAATAATTTTTTGATGTTGCAACTCTCAATTTCTCTTGGCAAACTGATTACATATGAAGGTAGTGCTATGAATGAGGTAATTCATAATGCTTGTAGCTATTATAATAATGGAACTTCAACATAAAAGTAGTATTTGCTTAGGACACACTAAATTTCTGGCAATTGCTCAAATATTTTGAATTAAGTGCATTCATCTAAATAGCAAATCAATACAATCTTTCCATTTAAAAAGTAGATACTTAAACTTAATTTCTCACTGAAATTTTTGCTTTATTTAAATTACTCATCAAACCTTGTATGTTTTTGTATATTTCCTGTTTAGTAATTTGTCTATAACAGATATTTCATGAAAAATAATATATTGGAACAAATCACCACCAGGGCTACAAACATCTATAATTTCATTGTGATATATTTTGTATATGCAATACGGTAGGTGTCTTTGATCTTTTAAATTTGAGTGCAAGAATCAGTTCATACACAGTGACTTTTATTGCTTGATTAGGTCATCATATCGGCATCTTGTATTCAGTTCTGTCAGAAAGGAGACTTATTTTAGTATCAAGTAAATTATTTGCGGATGTTGTAGTGAGTGCTGGTTGTGCTTTATTAGGCTGCTGTGCATACCATAGGTGTTGCGCGTTGACCCTCTAATGGCTCCTAACTGCTGCCTTTTCCCAAAATTAGCTGTCAGAAGAAGTGAGGTCTAATGCTAAAGACTGATTGAGCTGAGGGTATAGAGGCCCTCCCTTCTCTTCAGGTGGTCCTAGTGTGCAGTTCAAGTTGAGGAAGGAACCTACTCCAGGCCTCATTTTCATATATCTCTTTTCTCTCATCACTTCCCTTATACTGAGAGCATGCTTTCCATAGATCCATCTGTATTTGACTTTGTCTCAGTCTTTGCTTCTAGGGAACCTGACCTAAGACAATGGAGATACAATATGATAGTTTTGAGCAAATACAAACTGAGAAACTGAAAGATCAATGACCCACTCACTATGTCTCTTCTACTCCCTTCCTCTCCACCCTTCCTACCTCCAGCTCAGTTTCTTGAATAGCCGTGGGAGATGCTTAATCCTTTTGAGATTGTAGCATAAAATATAGATATGTGCTTTTAAGGATAAAACTCGCAATGCATTTTCTAAGGACTTCATGTCTCCCGAAATTAAATGCTGTGACCTCATGAGATTTTCTTTTACCCCTGTTCTCCACAGCTAAAAACTAAAAATCTCTTAAAAGTCTTTTATACTTAATTAATACATATTTTTTTCTGTCTACAATTCTCTTATTTCTCTTTTTCCTTTGTAAAGGGCAAATCTTACTCTTTGCAATGTCATTTCCTCCTGGAAATACAAAGGATGATGCATGTTACACACAGTTTCATTCCCAGTGGGCGCTCACTGGGACGTATGGTGCTGCATAGTTGACTTCATACTATTTTTGGATGGTATTATTATTTCTTCTTTGTTTCCTTTGTGTTTCTTGCATTGAGATTGTTATCACACTTTTGTCAGAAAAGTAAGTGCCGTGTTTAAATAAGACAGAGTATAAGCCAGAGGAAAGCGTTGGTAAAACTCTGGGTTTTTTCCTGAATTCCAGATATAACATTATACTAATCAGGGTGGTCCAGAGAGATACACAAGGATGTAGACAGATTGTCTGATACTTGAGTTTAAGGGAATTGGCTCACTAAATTATGAAGCATCAATCATCAACCAGGAGGATGAGGGGAGTCAATAAAGGGCTCCTTCCAAGGCCAAAGTGGTAGATACATGTGTACCTCTAGGGTCTGAATGTTGGAGAGTTTCTCAGGAGAAGAAGAGTGTCCCAACTTTAGAAGAGTGAGTGAGTGAAACCATCTTTCCTCTCCTTTTTTGATTTATTTGGGTCCTTAGTTGATTGGTTAGTGCTTGTCTACACTGAGGGTGTATCTTTTGAATCAGTCCATTGATTCAAATGCTAATGTCTTCTGGAAACAATCTCACAGACATATCTATAAATACTGCTTTACAAACTATCTGTGGATCCCTTAATCCAGAGGACTAACCTAATGTTAACCGTCACGTAAAATTAATCATTACAACCAGCTGAGTGTACTAACTAATGTCATCTGGAAAAACCTTTCAGAAAAGAAGGCAGTAGCCTATTTTTTTCCCCCTTTCTTTCAACTACCTTTCTTGAAATTTAATTTCAGCCACAACTAATGGACTTTCATTGTTTAGTATTCTGTATCTATTAAGTATTTTAATTAGCTCATTAAAGAATCTGAATTATGTTTGACAGAGAATAAAAATATTGAGAATTCAGAACAGAGATTTTCAATCCTCTTGGGTTCCCCCACTTTTTATAACAAATATCCTCTAACTTTCCAATTACTTTCTTCCAGTGAAATTCTTTTTGTTTTTGTTTTTATTTGTCACATCATTGTATATACTGATGGGATACAGTGATATTTTGACATGTATACAATGCACAATGACAAATCATGCTAATTAGCATATCTGTTGCCTCAAATATTTATTGTTTCTTTGTGTTGGGAACACTCAAAATCCTTTTAGTTGTTTTGAAATATAAAATAAGTGATTGCCTATAGTCACCCTTTTGTGCTGTAGAACACAAGAATTTCATCTTCTTGTCTACCTGTGTCTTTATACCTGATACCCACTAATCAGCTTTCATTTCCCTCCTTAATACCTGAGTTGCACAACCCTGATAACCAGTACTGTACTCTATTATTCCTTAGAGAGTAACATTTGAAACTTCTCCATATGAGTAAGAACATTTAGTATTTGTCTTTCGATATCTGGCTTTTTTCCAGTGAAATTATTTATAGATAGTATAAGCAAACTACATTCATGATTAAAAAAAATTATTATGTCTTATTGTACTAGATAATAGTCTGTATTTCAATATAAACAATTGGCCCTGCGTACTCAAGCAAGTACAATAAAGAAACTTTCTCGAATCTCTACTTCATACCATTGTGAATACAACAGATTGATATAGATGTGCTCTTTTAGCAATTTGAGTACCACAAACAGTATTGCCTTGGGATACTCAAATTTCAGAAATAGAGCAAAATTATTGGTAAAGTTTTTTTTTTTTTTAAAGAATTTAGCTATAACTGCCAAAATAGTTGGAGTCTTGGAAAATTTAGTATGTGTTAAAACCATGCAATACAAAATATTTAATATGTTACGATTTATATGTTCTATTCTACAGTTTCTGTTTGATTCTGTTGACTTAGAGTAGGGGCTCTGATAATTATTTACCTTTTGAAAGTGTGACTGCAGGCTACAAGACAGTTTTTGTGTAGTGTAGGACTAACAGGAATGTCTTGTATACCTTGCTGTGGTAAATGCGGATAGCATCGTCCCAGTCACTGTGACAACCAAAATGTCCCCAGAATTTTGGAAAAACTCCTCCTTAGGTGGTGGGAAGGCCTTCTGAGAATCAGTAACTTACAGAAAGAAAATGAAAACAATCTACTACTCGCACAATTTCAAGAAACTTTCTAACTAGAGAAGCAAGAGTAGCATTACCAATTATTACCTTGTTTTTTGAGTGTCACATGGAACAACTTCTAAGTTCTTAGATATTTCTACCAAAGTGCAATGAAGACAGTTTTGACATTTAAGTGTAGGATTTGGTGGCCAAAAATTGAGTCAGAGGTAGTATCTGTTGAATGTAATACTTTCATAAAACTTGAAAAAAATGTAACTTTCTGGGTTCCATAGGTGATCCAAAGTCCTGATTTTTATAGAGCCATTCTGAATGGATATGGAGTTTATCTATGATCAAGTACTTTACATTTTGTATCATGTATTGCCCAAGGCTAAGGTCAGAAGGAAGTGTATTGAACTGTCCTTCTTTAGCCATGTCTGTTTTGACTTCAGGCTTCCCTTCTGGTGCCAGAACAACCTCTTAGGCAACTTCATTGGTAGCAGTTCATACATTTATGTGGACATACCTACCTTGTACTTTCAGTCAGAATGAGTCCTGTAACAAGATATAGGATGCATAACCCTTTATTTTGATTAGTGCTGTTAAGATATGTTAAATTTTTAGTTGGTGTTTGTTTTTATGTAAGTGCAACTTTTATGTGATTAGATCATTAGGTAAATTAACTAGTGAAATATTTTTGACAGGGATAAGAAAGACAAATAAAATCATAGAATGCTTTTCCAGTTGTTGGGATCTGTAGTATATATTTGATGGAATATATTCTTGTAGCTATCTGAATAGGAAGGTGGTGGTTTATTTACTTCTTTAATTTTCATAGTACACAGCAGTTCTCCCAAAAACAGTACAAGATAGCTTCAGATGCAGCTGTTGTAAAATTAAATATATTGAAATTGTGAATCCTAATGACCTCATGAAAGGCAAAAATCTGCAACTGTCTAATTATCTATAGTGATGTGAATATAATTTTAATAGCCTGGTGTGAATTTCAAGTTTTTCTGGTAAGCACTTTACCTGTTAAAAATGATCCACATTACTTTCTTCTCTGTCTCTTTATTTTTCCTCTCTCTCTGTCCTCCGGGCAGAACTACACGTAAATCATTCCAAAACAATTAATGCTGCTTTAGTCACAAATTATTGATTTTTCCATTTGTAGTGTGTGTAGAATTGCTGCTCTCCTTAGATTCTAAAATCAGCCATTTTAATTGTGTTTTCCAGGAAGATATGAATTTAAATGAGGATAAAAAGGCACCATTGCGGGAAAAGGACTTCGGTATCAAAAAAGAAATGGTGATGCAGTACATTAATACTGCTTCTAAGACAGTAAGTAAAACTGTCAAGTTGAAGAATACTGCTGAAACATGTTGTAATGTGGAAAACAATGCATTTGTCTAATGAAGTACTTAAGCTTGTGCGTACCTATAATCAGAAGGCTTTGAGTGTATAATTAAAGGCGCAAGTGTAACAATAAATTTGTTTAATTTAAGAATACTTCATATCTTACAAGTTTTAAAATGTTTTTGTTTTTTGGCCAGTTACTTGGCTAACAAATTCTGTGGTCTACTCTGAAAGATCTTTCCTTGTTAGTGAATAAAGTTGGTTATTGATTTCCAATGTCATTATAAATTGGGATGATATTTGTATTATAGGAAAGGAAGACTGATTTTACTCTACCTATACCAGAATACATTACAGCGTATTTTTTAATGTGAGTTTCCTGATAGATAAAATTATCTTGTAACAAATTATAAATGTGGGTATTGAAAGGAGCATTAAGTCCCCACGTGGCTGCCAGTTTTCCAGGGAAACATGAAATATGTGGGCGGAAGTAATGACTAACTGTCTAAGAAACCATTACCGGTACACAGAATCAGTGGCATTTATTTCATGGAACAAATGAGCTTGACTAGTCGTATACAAATTGTGAATAAATGGATTTGATGAAAAATATAAAATGGAAGCCAAAGAAGAAACTAGAGACAGTAGAAAATGATTTTGGCTGCATTTATGATAGAATTGGATTAGCAAAAAGTAGCTTAACATACAGTACTAGTTTTCATTGGATACTTTAACCTAAGGCCAGGTTACAAGCATATAAGTTATTTATATTACCTCCATCTATCTACTAGACAAGGTGTGACTCTAAGGTATTTCTTTTGGAAGAAGGATTCAAGTTATGTTTAATTTTTAAACATGTCTCATGTTTTGGCAGTCTTGATCTTCAGTTGTAGAAAGTGTTGTGCTTTATCCAACTCTTTATATTGATGGACTCTGTATCGTGCTGTTATGATACTGATACTAAAGACTTTTGTCCCCTAATGATGTGTAACTGTCACACATCAGCTTTAGGGGTGTAGGCATCAGAGCGCACATGTTTTGGATCAGCTGATTTATCCTGTTTGACCATGGGCACTTTATTTTACCTCTCTGATTTTTAATTTTCTAATCCATGAAATCGGAATACCTACATCATAGACTCATTGTCAGCATTCAGTTAAATTGTTTATTCCATTATAAGACCATAACATTTTAACTGGTGGCACTCTGGTGTAGAGGTGGTAGTAGTAGAAATTGTTCGTTTTTCTTTGTGATTTGTTCATTCTTGCTATTGATATCATAATTAAAAATATAGGAAAAACTACAAGTAAAAGTACATATTTGCTATTTGTGAGTCTACATTTTTAAGACATTCATTTGCTCATTTAACTCATATTTACTCAGTGTCTACATGTAGACAGCTTTCTAAGTCCCACGATGGGGACTAGTGTGATGTGTCACTCTGTCCTGTGGCACAGCAGGGGACACACACACAGGTGAAGTGTGTTGTGTAAAAAAAGCAGAGTGAGTGGAAGTGGTGAACTATTTTACGTGTAGAAGTCGGGGAAGATCACTTTGCTAGGGAGTTGTAAGTCTAGCAAGCAACTTTATTAAGCTCCATCCATTAGAACTGGTTATGTCACTTAGAACAGGTTCAGAAAACCTTGGGATAATAGCACATTTAAATGCTAGATTCAGGACAATAGATTGACACCTGAGAGAAGAACAAACCTTAGGAAGTTTTTGAACTTTGTAAGAGTGGCTCTATTTCAGTTGGTATTCACTAATTTTAAACTTTAATCCTTTAATCATTTTGGACTAAGGTTGGAATTTATTTACCAGCATTAGGTAATTAAATTACCAGGATTGAAGTAGATTAGTTATCTAAAGTGTGATTACAGCATTGACTTATTTAATTAGTATGTGGAGATCATGGCTTCTCCTAGGGGAGTTCTAGATAATTTGGCCGACGGTTAACATTATAGAAAGTTCAAGCTGACCAGTCACTTCTTTTTGTTCTACAATGGAGGCACAATTTATTAACTCTAGGGCACAGATTTTGTCATGCCACTTTATTTACATTATTGAATATTGAAAAAGCTACGCTGAGAAAAACAATCAGAATTCATAGATTCTACAGTGGATATGGGGTGTTTGTGTCACATGAACTTTTCTTTTTTGGTAATAATTTTAAGTCTTAGAACTTGCGTTGAGATTCTTTTTATATTTGTATTACCTTTTTGGAAAACAGTACTCATGCTTGCAGTCTCTGATTTAAAAATGTTTAAAAATATTAATATAAGATTAGGTCTGAATTAGGTAATTTTGGTTTTTAGAACAGAAAAAAATAATATGCCATGAGTCAATCTAGTTTATTCCTAGGATCTTGGGAACTTTGAGTTTAGGTTGCCAAATAGTAATACTGAAATTTTGCAGTTAGGAAGGGTTATAAACTCTTACTAAGCAATTATCATGCTAGAGGCCAACACCACTAGATTTGTGCTTTTCTTACTTCCTGTGGCATGGTATGTGATTCAGGTTTGCTCAGTGCAGTCAGGAGGGCAACTCTGCTAGGGGGTTTTTGAAACTGGTTTTCCTTGTTCCTTTAAGAGCCCCAATGAGAAGAGCCACTTTTTTTTCTGCCAGTGGACATAGCGTAGAGAGGCTGAGGGGTTTTTAAAGCATGGCATCATGACCCTGCTTCTAGGCCCAATGGAGTCCTGTTTTCGGGCTCTTTTATTATGTCGAGTGGTTCATATTCTTATTTAAGCTGCTCGAAGTTCTTTCTTTGCACTATGTGGCCTGATATGCCATCCATAGATCCTTTTATCTCTGTGGGATCTCTCGAAATTCATTCTGGAAATTGCTATTTCCATTCAGGGAACATGGTAAAAATCCTGTTCTCACCTAACCTAGAATACTCATTGAGAGCATATGCGAAAGAGGTGCTACAGGGCCCTGTGATTGGAGCAGGGATTTAGCTCAGTGGCACAAGTGCCTGCCTGGCAAGTGCGAGGTTGTGAGTTTGATCCCCAGTACCAAAAAAAAAAGAAAAGGGCTCTGTGGTCGTACTTTGTCAGGTGACTCACCTTAGATGTTTAACAGCAAGGTTGTTGTAGAAAATGTCTTTACTTTTGTTTGATTACACAGTTGGAAAGTGACACTATTGTGCAGTTACTGGTAAGGACCTTGAAAGTGGATGTGACTTGATAAGCAAAATGGAAGAGGATTATAGTCTGGAATAGAACAGCCAATGGTCTTTTAAGTTACAACTTCTTGAGAATTTTAACTCTTCTAAATGCAAGGAAACTAGAAATTAAAACACAAATCTGCTATATAAATGTACTTAATACTTAACCATAAGTGTACTTCTTTTACTTCAATGTGGCTTATCTATTTTTCTTTTTCCTTCCTTAAAATAGTTAAAGCAGTTCTTCAGATATTATTAAAAGGTAATTTCTGTAGTTGAGTCTTGTGGTTTAAGTGGGCAAACCAAGTTTAGGAGAGTTGCTGTCTTCACCTGCTTTTCTTTTTTGAGGGGTGGCAGTGCATCATACCCTACACCTAAGATACTAGTGCTTATGTTAGTGCTTGTTTTCTTGTGTGTACTTGGATTGAATTTAGGATGAACTGTCTATGTATATTGTACTTGCATAATGTGGTAAAAATCTCCAATGATGGGTCACAGGTGATCATGGAGTAATTTATACACAATTAAAATATGTGTTAAAAAGGATTCTTGTTCAGAATAGGATTTAAATCAGTAAGATTGTTTTTTGTCAATCACAGAAGATTAGTAAACATAAACTGTACTGTGAATCATTTCCATCTGTTGCAGTGAAAGCCTTCTATTTGTTGTTCTGATCATAGGTTTTTCACGGTAATCTGTGGCAATATGAAAGTGAAGAAGGCCCAAGAAGCCAAAATCTTTCTCTCAGGAGGGTGAAAGTAAATCCCTGAAAGCAGTGGAAAATCCTTGAAGGAGAGAGATTCAGAGGGACTTACAGAGTCAGAGGAGAATCAGGAGGGTCGTTTGGGAGCTAAAAAAGGAGAAGCAGAAAGATGTCTGCTCCTTTGTTCAGTGATAGGATATCTGGGAGAGAGAAATTGAGAGAAAGACACAGAGAGAGAAATTGATTTAAAGCAATTCTGACAAAATTTGTTTTATGGTATGTACTATAATATGTTTGGTATATCTGTAAGAGCCCTTTGGCAGAACTGAACATTTATCATTAGTGCTTTAGGATTGATTCTTTTGCTGAATTTATTTTTGTATATCATGATCATAGCACTGCCCAGATAGTTTACTTATTATGCAGGTTACTGCTACCTGCTAGCATGTTGTCCTTTTGCCTGTACCATTATTAGGTATGGAAAAAATGCTCTAGAAAGTTCAAAATGTATACTTGTACCTCTAGTTAAAAGCTCTTCTGAATACACCAGCATTGAATCACAAGTTGTCATAAGCTCCCACCTCCCCTCCCCCATTTGTCTTTGGCCTCTGTCTCAGTTGCAGGAAAATGATCCTTACTGGAGGGTTGCTGTCTATTAAGGAAGGCCTAATCTCACACTCGTATAATCTTACTGAGGACATCCATCATTTATTTTTATTTGTTCAGCTTTTCCCCTTTTTGATTCTTTTGCAGAAAGAGCAGAAATCTTCTTTTATAAATGCTCCCTCAGACTTTGCTTTCAATTTTTTGTCTTTCCTAAGCTGATTTCTCTGTGACTGTGAGGATTCCAGGACGTTTATCGGAAAAGTTTTGATAGCGTAACTTTATTCCTTGCACTGTTTCTTAAATATTATTGTAACTGTTACCTAGACTTTTAAGACGTGAAATAAGGTTAAATATCAAGAATTATAGAATCTAACTTCAGAAAGGACATAGAAGGACCATTAACAGATTTTTAAAACAGTGTGATGAAATGATTTTGAGTCTGAATTGAATGCGTAAGTGTAGGATCTTAGATTCTGATGTATGTGTACAGGTATGCATATACCATATATTTGTGTGTATGTACATACAGGCGTGTGTGTAGCATAGTGTCTTATCATGGTACCACTTGTTTTAGCTTAGTGGGACACAATGTTACTGAGTATGAAGAACATTCTTTCTGCATTATGAGCCTTTTGAGCATCTCTTCTTCTGACAAAAGAAGTATATTTTGAGAAAGTCATCTGTTCAGATTTGTGTAGATTTTTCTAAGTGGAAAATCTAGAATCAATTTGTTTTATCATTGACTTGTTATTATTGTAGCAGTAGTGAGGGCATATCCATATCTTAAATGTCTACTTTTCTTGTTTAGAGATCAGTTTCAAATGTAAGTTTTAGAAAATACTGTCATATACATGTAAATCAAGTTTTTTTTTTTTAAAACTTTTCTCTTTTTGTTGTTGAAGTGGTTTACACTTTAACCACTAGTAACTTAGATGGACCAAAGTTTTATATGTTCTTGATAAAGTTAGCTTCGGTTATTTTTTGCCTTATCCTTTAGGTTAGATATGATAATAGCAACCTGTAAGGCAGAAGCGTACTACAATTTGTGGTTGGTGTAAGAAGCATCCAACAACAGTGTTCTCATGTGTGTTACTTTGCCTCTGGGTCTCCTGGTTTTTCCTGCTGACTAGGAGAAAACTTCAGCCTCAGGGCAGTGAACCAATTTCTTGTTAAGAATGCTTCCTTATAGTCTACCCAGCATTTTAATTTTCACTTGTGTTTATATAGGGCAGGTTTTATTTATGACAATTAAAATTATCTTCCAAGAACTCAAATTGATCTAGCTTCCTTATGAGTTCTTTGTGGGCAGTGCCAGTGGTATTTAACATTCTTTACGGTCACTGGACTGTGTTATTCTTTAGGTAAGAGATGATACTGAAGAAACCCATCATCTTTTCTTTTTTTATTGGAAGAAATTATATTAAGTTCCAATAAGAATTACATATTTTTGGTCTTTTAAAAGTATTACAGGTTAAGATGCTGTGGTGGCTAGAGGGATATCATGTTGACTAGGTTTAGGGTCTGCTTGGAGGACTGGTCGAGCACACTCCCTGGTATGTTTTTGGGTTATGGATGCATGGCCTTGGAGTCTCTGGTGCCTTTGTCTCTTACACTGTCCCCCTCCTGTGGTTCCTGGCTGTTGTGAACCAAGCCGCTCTGCTCTGCCACCACCTTCGCACCATGATTCCTGCCTTGGAGCCAGCTGACTGTGAACTGAGTACACTTCAAACATGAGCAAAATCAAACTTCTCCTTTAAGTTGCGGGTATTATATCCAGCAACAAGAAAGCTGACTAATACAGATTTATTTTATTCTGGTTTTATTTTTTAAGAACTCACTAGATGTAGAAAAAGTGTTATTTGCTAGCTGATTTTTTTTTTTTTAATGGAGTTTGTCCAGGATGCTTATACCAATTGCTGGCATTACAGGTTATCTGAGGTTGTTTTCATGTCAGTGATTTGGTTGTTTCTTGATGTAAGATATTTAGCTTTGATCATACTTACTTCTCAGGTTTTTTGGAATATAATTAAAGTCATGTCTGATAACTGCATAAGTAGTAATGGGTTTGACAATGCCAGTATGAAGAGACATGTGATTACGGTAGAGATGAAAGTAATGAATAAACTTTCTTGAGGAGTGAACTTCATGAAAGAAGGAATACTTCAGAAGGAAAAAATGAAAAAAGGTTAGGAAAATTCTGTGTATATACAATGGTGTTTCAGTGAACAAAGGGGAAAGGTAATTGGTGAAGTAAGGAAAGAGTCATAGGGCCAAGAACACTCAACTTGATATCTATTAGAATTATCGGAGAAATTTTACATCCTGGTGTCTAGGCTGTACTGTTTAACAATTAAATTGGAATTCTGTCGATAGGACTCAGATATTTGTACTAAAGAAATCTCCCCTGTGAGCTTCTAATCTGTGAGAGTTTACCCTCATTGTAGATGCCACTTAGTGTCACATTAATTTGACAGAAGACTGGGAGTTGGTAGAATTTAAAGGCCAGGCTTGGGGAACATGTACTAGGAAAACACTGATTTCTACCGACCTTGGCTTCACAGCTGGCTTGCATGTGTTTAACATCAGCTTATGCATTTAAGTAACATGAACACTCTGACTGTGAGGAATTTCTCTGTGGCACTTGGCACCTTACAGAAATCATCATGGTGGATGGTTGAGAGAGGAACCTGTTCCATTTTGAAAGATGATGCCCCTAAGAACAGGTGTCAGCTAGGAGGCGATAGATTTGCTTATTTTTAAATCTTGATCTTTCTACTTGGTGCATTAAACTTACATGACTAAATTAGTTTAGATTTGATTAGTTTAGACTTAGTTGAGACATTCTTTCAGTTTTTAGTTATGTTTAAGTGGAATAGTTCTATACACACTTAAGTACTTAATGGTTAATGGTCTTGTTGTACAAAAACTTTTGTTCCCAATTTCATGGTTCCCTGATTCGTTAACATTTTCCAGCAGGTGCAGTATAGTAGGCCTCCCCTCAAGAACATAACTATGGTTGGCATAGTCTCTTATCAATGTGATGCAAAATTATTTTTTAATCTCATTACCAGAGATAATTCCAGGGTAGATTAAGCAAATCAAGAATGTGTTGTGGGATTCATTTTGCTACAGAAGACAAAAAGGGCCAAAAGTAAATTCAGAAAATCTTAAGCGTAGACAATTCCTGTTATATTAGATTTTGTTTGTAGGTGTTTTTTTGGGGGCGAGAGGGCTGTACTGTATTGTTTTGGTAATTTTGAAAACATTTTTTGACATAAGTTTCATTAAGAATGGCTCTATTGTACTCTTTCAGTAGACATTTAGTAGTTATTAGGTTATTTTCATTTACTTTATATCTGATATATACCATATGTATATATTCAATCATCTCATTTTGTAGATGATGAGAAGGTTCAGGGAGTAGGAGATATCCTCAGTTATCCCAAATTGGTGCTGCAGTTATGACTCAAAACCAGATTTTTTTTTCTCAGTGAGAACACCTTAAAATGTACTCTCAGCAATTTTTGTATTTGTTTATTTGATTTCATTATCTGTGGTTCTAGAGATTGAACCCAGGGCCTCATGTGTGTTAGGCAAGTGCTCTACCACTGAGCTACAATACAGCACGCGTACCTCCTTCTCAGCACTTTTGTGAAATAAAATAAAGATATAGAAAACAACATAAAACAACATGTTGTTACCCATTATCCTAAGAACATCCCTAATTAAAACAGAACTTTGTCAGCTATCCCAGAAAGCTAACCCTGTCATAGTATAAAACCTCTTCTCAGATTTGTGTATATTTTCCCCTAAAAGCAATCCTTGCAATTCCTTATAGGTTTATCACTCAAAACATACCATATCTTATGTTTACACATGTTTAAGAATGTGGGCTACCTCTTTTAATCTTTAGTTTCCCAACCCATTCTTTAATACAGTGTAAGTTTTGTTGATTTGCCTATGCATGGGGAAGCTTTCTCTGTTCTCTGTATTTCCTATAATGTGGCAGCTAGATTAATAGGTTGAGTCAGATTTAGAAAATTTAGATTTAGAAAAGGATCGTTCGATCCTTTTTTTTTCTTAGTTAATATTTTATTAAGGTACATTTTGAGAATTTACCCAGTATAATTTTTTTTATTTAAGAGAAAAAAAGACATATAAGAAAGACAAAAAGCAAAAGAGACAAACGACTAGAGCAAATGCACAGCAGTAACATTATACATTTACAAAACACAATGATAGAAACTTGACAATGGTTGCAATATTGCACATCGTTACCTTCAAAATGATTGTTTACATTAACAGATATAGACATGTAAAATTGATCTAATCATATGAGTATTGACCATTCTTTCTCAATAACTTAATACATTCAGCAGTATGTTCGTTTTAGTTATCTTACATAGACAAAAAACAGATTTATATCTTTTTCCTTTTCCCTTCCCTCTTTCCCCCTTTTACCTTCCCAATTACTTTTGCTCTTTGAGCAGTTTCTTACCCTTACATAGTATTTATTGTAGATTTTGGATCATATGTGCTGTTTCAGTTTCTTACACTAGGGAGAAAAACGGTATTTACACATGTGAGTTTGATTTATCTCACTTATGAGTATGGTCTCAAGTCGTGTCCATTTACTTATAAAACTCTCAATGTAACCTTTCTTGATAGCTGAGTAGTACTCCATTGTATAAAAACACCACATCTCTTTTATACATTCCTTGATTGATGGGCACTTGGGTTGTTTCCAAGATCTGGCTATTACAAATTGGGTTGCTATAAACATGGGTGCACAAATATCACTGTGGTATGATGTTTTCAATTCTTCTGGGAAAATGCCCAGAAGTGGGATAGCTGGGTTGAATGGGATCTCTAATCCTAGCTTCTTGAGGAATCTTCACACTGACTTCCACAGTGGTTGCACCAATCTACACTTCTACCAACAGCAGAGAAGAGTTCCTCTTTTCCCACAGCCCCTCCAGCATTTGTTGTTGGTTGATTTTTTAATCTTGGCCATCCTTTCTGGAGTGAGATGGAATCTCAGTGTTGTTTTAATTTGCATTTCCCGAATGGCCATTGATGTTGAACATTTTTTCATATATTTATTTGCCATTTGTTTTTCTTTCTTTGAGAAGTGTGTATTCATCTCAGATGCCCATTTTTGGATTGGGTCCTCGAACTTCAGGGGCCTGATTTCTTTTAATTCTTTATATGTTTTAGATAGAAGTCCTTTGTCTGATGGACAATTGGCTAAGATATTTTCCCAATTTGTGGGTTTTCTTTTCAGTCTGTTGGAGATTTCCTTTGATATGCAAAAACTTACTAGTAAGATGAGATCCCAGTTGTTGATTCTGGGAAGTGTTTCACATGCAATTTGATTTTTGTTCATGAACACTCTGCCTACTCCAATGTCATCAAGATTTTTACCTACTTTGTCTTGTAGTAAGTTTAGTGTCTCTGTTTTTATATTCAGATCTTTGATCCATTTTGACTTTACTTTAGTGCATGATGATAGGCATGGATCTAGTTTTAGTTTACGGCATATAGAAAGCCAGTTTTTCCAGCACCATTTGTTAAAGAGGCTGTCTTTCTTCCAATGTACCTGTTTGGCCCCTTTGTCAAAGATGAGGTGGCTGAGTGTGTTTGTAGTTGTGGCTGTATCTTATAATCTATTCCACTGATCTTCAGATCTGTTTTAATTCCAGTACCATGCTGATTTTATAACAGTAGCTTTGTAATATAGTTTCAAGTCAGGGATTGTGATGTCTCCTGTCTTACCTTTGTGGCCCAGAATTGCCTTTGCTATTGTAGGTCTCTTCTGGTTCCAGATGAATTTCTGGAATGATTTCTCTAGCTCTGTGAGGTATGCAAGTAGTATTTTGGTTGGGATTGCATTAAATCCGTATAATAATTTTGGGAGAATGGCCATTTTCACAGTGTTTGTTCTTCCTATCCATGAACAGGGAATATCTTTCCATTTTCTGAAATCTTTGATTTCCTTCTTCAGAGTAATGTAATTTTCACTGTATAAATCTTTTACTTCCTTTGTTAGATTGATTCCTAAGTCTTTCATTTTTTTGAATGTTATAGTGAAGGATGTGGTTTCCCTTATTTCTCTGTCAGTGACTTTGTTGTTCGTGTACAGGAATGCTGTTGATTTTTCAGTGTTGACCTTGTATCCAGTAACATTACTGAATTTGGTTATTACTTCTAGAAATCTTCTAATGGATTTTTGGGGGTCTTCTATGTAGAGTATCATATCATTTGCAAATAATGATAATTTTACTTCTTCCTTTCCTATCCTTGTTCCCTTTATTTCTTTCTCCTGTCTAATTGCTCTGGCTAATACTTCCAGAACTACATTGAATAGGAGTGGTTAGAACTGTATTATTTTTGATTTGGTTTTTCATGTCTATTAAGATTTGTCTTACATAGTTGGGTGCTCCCATATTCGGTGTGTATATATTTATGACTGTAATCTCTTCCTCTTGAAGTTTTCCCCTAACAAGTATGTAGTAACCTTCTTTATCTCTTTTGAGCATTTTCGGTTAGAAGTTCATATTTTCTGCAAACATAATAGCTCCCCCTGCTTTATTCTGTGTTCCTGTTGCATGGAGTATTGTTTTCCAGCCTTTGATTTTTAGTCTGTGAATTTCCTTTTGAGTGAAATGTGTTTCTTGTACGCAGCATATTGTTGGATTTTGTTTCTTAACCCACTCTGCTAGTCTGTTTCTTTTTATTGATGTGTTGAGACCATTTACAATGATTGATATAACTGATATGTACTGTCTCATCCCTGTCATGATGTCTTTCTGTTGTTGATTTTCTACATTTTCTGTTTAATTATTTGCCCTGCTTAGTGGTTTCCTTTTGTTGTTGTTCTTAAGATTGTAGCTATCTTTGTCTCTTTCTAAAGTGTCTTTCTGTACTCTTTGTAGTATTGGTTTGGTGGCCATAAATTTCTTCAGTTGTTCTTTGTCATGGAATTATCTTATTTCTCCATCAATTTTTAAAGATAGTTTTGCAGGTTACATCAATCTGGGTTGAAGGTTGTTTTCTTTCAGGATTTGAAATACTTCACTCCAAGCTCTTCTTGACTTGAAGGTTTGTTTTGAGAAGTGTGCCATGATTCTGACAGGCTTTCCTTCATAGGTGATTTCTTTTCTCTGATAGCTTTTAGTAGTTTGTTGTTATGCTGTATTTCTGATACCCTAATTATTATATATCTGGGTGAAGGTTTATTTTGGTTATGGTTAATTTGGGTTCTCTATGTGCCTAACTTACCTGTATATCAGATTCTCTTCTCATGTTTGCAAAATTTTCTGTTGTTATTTCTGTGAATATTTTTTGCAGGTCATTAGTATTGACCCCTGCTTTTTCATTTCTGCCTATTAATCTTATGTTATTTCTCTTGGCATTGTCTTCAGCTGTTGAATTGTTGTTTCTTTGTTCCTTATTATTTTTAAGAGATCTTTTCTTTTGTGATCATAGGCTCCATGCTGTCTTCAAGGTCTGAGACTCTCTCTTCAGATTCATTAAAGTGGTTTTTTAAACTTTCCATGTAATTTTTTGTTTCCTGGATTTCTCTTTGAATCTATTTGTGTCTTATATTGTTCATTCAGATTTTCCATCATTTTCTTATGTTCTTCTATTTTTTATGTTGATCTTCTTTAGATACACACATCATGTCTTTCATAATGATTGTCATTTCATTTTTAAGCTGAGAGATTATTTCTAATTTGAGTTTCTCTATAGCTTCATGGAGTTGTTTCTTTACTGCATTTGCTATTATTTCAGAAAGTTCAGTTGTGTGACTCCCAGTGCCTTCCATTTCAGTGTCTCTTGGGTTTGTTCTCAGTGGGCTGGAGATTTGAGAGTACCTCTTGGTCTTTCGTTTTGTCATTTACTTCTGGGACTTGTGTGACTGGGCAGGCAGCCTCCTGATGAATTGTACCGGAACTCTGATGGGTAGAGCTTCAATCCTCCAATATCTCTGTGGCTCTCTGGGTCACAAACCTAGGTTATGGCGCTAGATCCTTGTGCTCTGTAGTCTTTGAGGCTGGTCGTCTGTTCCCCTGATGTTCTTTGGTAGGTTGCTCTGGGACGCTGGCACGGACAAAGTTTGTATCCTCCCTGTAACTAGCAGGGTCACACCGCTGGAGCTTGTTGCTGCGGCCTAGAACCTGGCTGTGTATGGTTCAGAATCCCTGTACCCAGGTGGCTAGCAGAGATGCAGTCCTGGGGTGTGTTGCTTGACCTTCAGCCTGGCTCGGTGGAGTTTGGAATCTCTGGGTCCCAGGCGGCTAGGCGGAGCATACCCCCGAGTGTGGTGCCACCTGGACCTTGTATCCGGCTGCGAGGAGTTCAGAGCCTCTGGAGTGACGGGTAAGCCTGGGTGAGTCCCAGGCGTACAATGCAGGTGCCTTACTCATGGTTGGGTGGGTTCGCAACCTCTAGGACCTGCTGCGCTGGCCGCACCCGTGAACAATGGAGCTCATGCCTTGTACTCTAATGGGCAGAGCTCAGGTTCTCTAAGGCCCTGTAGCTACACTGACCAGTCCCTGATGAGCAGCTCTGGGGCTCTGGGCTGGGCTGGGCTCAGTACCTCTGTGTCCTGTGAGGCTGGCTGGGTGTTCCCTTGGTGGGTTGTGCTGAGACGTGGGACTGGGTAGAGCTGTATCCTCTGCGCAGGTAGTGAGGGCGCACTCCTCAAGTGCTGCTGGAGCCTCTGCCTGACTGGGTGGGAGCAGAGGCCTCCGGGACTCAGGTGGCTAGGCGGAGCACAGCCAGGAGTGTGGTGCCTTCCCTTGTTTGATCCTTTTAATAAGACAATAGCGATATTATATTCTTTTATTAGGGGTTACTTATGTTTGATTTGTAATGAACATGCTATAATTTCATTTATCTATTGGAAACTTTTATAACAGGACATTTTCTCTCATAATACTTGATTACCTACTGATATAGGAATTTAAGGGTAAAAAGTTAATTTTTCTATCTGCTAGTTTTCAAGGTAGTGAATGTGTTTTCTACTGTTCTCTAAGTAGATATTAAGAAATTTTTCATCACAGTTATTCTTAGTAAAGCTCAAATTTTCCTATATTTGATAGTAGGACTTTGTCTAGTTGGCTCCTACTCATTTGGCATGACCGTAGTACCTTTGGATTGTTTCATTCCTATCTGGTAGGATGATCTGGCTCTACTTGAGTATTTCTGATATTAGACCCAGAAGCAGTCCCTTCCTTTAGTGTGAGTGATATTTCTAGATTATTATTGATAATGGTTAGTTGTTGTTTCTGGGTCTTTTTAGCAGAGGTGATAGCAAAAGAGAAAGGTGTGTGAGTATATTTAAGAAGTTTACATATGCTCTCTCCTTCTCCAACTGCTTTGGTTCTTATATCCAAAATGACTGAATATATAACCATTACTTTTTTACTCTCTTCTTCAATTTCCTCAGTCAGTTTTTGCTTCCTTGAATGACTTATTTTGATGCTTACACCTAGTCCTGTTGTTGATATTTCTCTAGACATTTTCTTTGCCTGAAGTGTATTCTTTAGTAGATTCCTCAGAAGGACTCATGGGAAAAATATTTCCTGAGTTTTGCGTTTGGTAGCAGTCTCTGGCCTTTATTGTTGAGTGTCAGTTTTATTGGATATAAATCTTTGCCTTACATGTTGCCCCTTCCTTTGGGATCTAAAATAAATTTTACCATTTCCTCCTAGCATAAAGCACCACAGCATTACTGTCAAAAGGCTGCTGGTAACTACTTTTTACTCTTTATAGGTTATTGTCTTTTATCTGGATGCTTGAGTTGGGATTATCAAGTGTGTAGTGTCTCTTACATTGTTTCCTTTTAAATCTTTCAAAAAAATTTTTTTAGTGTCATAAAAGTGTTCTTTTTTTTTTTCTTTTGGTAAGGGTCTATTTTTGTATGTTCAATTTTTATGTATCTTTAATATGCCACTTTGTCCTAAATGCTAATTTTACTTTTTGTGTTGTCTTTTTGAGACAGGGTTTCACTCTATGTATGTTTCAGGCTGGCCTTGAATTCATTTTGTAGCCCACGATGACCTGGAACTTAGGGTGATCCTCCTGCCTCAGCCTTTCCAGTGCTGGGATTACAGGCATATGCCACCATGACTGGCACTTACTTTTAAATTTTAAAGGTTTCATTTATTTTACAGGAGACATAGCTTGGTGATAGAATGCTTGCTGAAAACGTGTGGGGCCCTGAAAAAAACATTATATGATCATTTATTTCACATTGGAATTGCTTCTGTTTATTCTTGTGTTCTGTTATTTAGTTTCTATTTCTTAAATTATTTTTTATCTAGTTTTTTCTCTGGGTGCCCTCACCTCATTTTGTAGCTTTGCACTTTGCTTTGGGTGTTTGTTTCATATTTTATTTATTGTCTTAGTTTTTCTCAGGCCATTGTGAAATTGTGAGTTATAGTGTGTCCTTGGAGGGCTCCTCTGCACAGTTTGATTTCTCACTTGGTCCTGTCTCCCACAGCAGTGTGCCGTGGTGGAAGGGAGCCACGTGGCTGAGTATTGGGATCGCCAAGGGCACTCACTGCCCAGCATTTGGGAATCTTCCTTGGGGTCCTTGAGTTCACTCATAGTTGTGTTTCACCTGCTGTTAGCTCTTCTTCTCAAATTGTCCTACTGAGATTTTTATGAGCACCTCTGGGCCATTTTAGGGTTCTCCCTTTGTTACATTTATTGAGCACCTTGTTGGTTCCTGTGCTTTCCTCCACACACTAGCAGTGAAGGTGTGATGACTGTTCGTGGTTTGAGAACTGTGGAGAGGATAAGCCTGTTGTTCCATATTGTAGGTTTTATGTTTTTGCTAGTTATTTTGTTTCTTTCTATGAAGATCCAAGGAGTTTCCAGAACTATAGTGTTACTGTCATGTACTCAGCTCCACCAGTCTTCTGACTTTGAATCTCGTATTTTTTTATTTTATGCCAGTTTATATCTTTGGTTAGAAAATGATTTAGGATTATTAATATTTTCTCCTGTTCCCTCTCCTCCCTTGTTCAGTAGAGAATAATGATGATCTACAGTATTAAGGAGTGACATTTTTCTATGTGGCATTGACTAGATAGCTTTAGGTTTTTTATTTATTTCATCTGTAAATTTCATGAAACCTCTTAATGGTCCATGACCTACAAATAGATGTAAGTAAAATGCTAGTTCCAGCCTTAATTTCTATGCTATGTTTGTACGGTGCTATCATTTCTTCATGTGATTTCAGTACGTTATGTGGGATGCATCCTTTTCTGTATCCCATTGATGGTTGGGAAATTCAGACTGTCCTTTGGTGTTATATTCCACCCTGGAAAAATAGGTCTCATCTGCTTGTGTATGTCTATAAGTTGGTGAGTGTGTTAAGTCTATCACAGCATGAAATCACTTCAAGTGCTGTGAAAGACGATCGTAAAGAATTTAAATTGATTGCAGATGTTAGTGCAATTAAGCAGGCCTGATGAGCTAAGAATCATGTTTCTCAGATTTGAATATGAATACATTTAAAAAAAATTATAGTGATGTACTCCATGGAAATGGAGATCGTAGACATCTGAGAGTTTTTATCACCTTCCGTTTTAAAATGGTTCAGAAATATGAAAAGTGATGTGCGACCCCTTGTGCAGACATTTAAATTATTAGTTTTAGAATAAATATGTATTAGTCTTGTTTTAAGTGTGTAGTTCTGTGCCATCCTTACCACAATGAGTGGTGAACTGACACTGAGTGATTATTTTTTCCTTATTTCATTTGTCTACCAATTAACTTATCTACCTTTAGTGCCTGTGCTTCATTTAAAAATTATTCCACAGGTAGAGAGAGAAGTGTAATGTTGTTTCATCCTCATTTTTAAGGGGGGGAAAAAAACAAGGATGGCAAATAAGCCAAATGAGTGTAGATGATAGATATATAGGACCTTTTGTCCCTTGATGTCAGATCAGTGAGAAGTAGAACTCTAGCTACCTTAAATTGCTTTTGCTTTAACTGTGAATTATAAAACAAAATTTTGTATTTATTATTTGAGAAATTTTGTATTTATTATTTGTAAATTAGGAGCAAGTTCTGAAACAAGACTGTAACAAGATTAAGTAGAGTGTACAGTGTGTTCATTTTCAATTTATTTCAAATTGATCTGTTCCTATTAAATAATTAAACTCATCAATTTCTGTAACACATTGTAAATTATTGTGGACATTAGGATTTTATTACATATACAGTAATATAAAGTAAAAAATGGTGAGTAATTGCATTTAGATATTCTTTAAATACTAAGAAATTACTGACATTATTTGAATTATAGTACCATTAATGATTTTAAATAGGAACAAAGAATACATTGTCTTTTTGGCTATACAGTGAAAAATAAAGTTGCAGTCTGTTATTTTATAAAAACTTATTTTGTTCTGTTATTTTAACCATTTTATGGCAAACTGCTTTGTTTTCAGGGGTTAAAAATGTATTCTTTTGCTTCTAGCTCTGTGATTTCACAAAGTTCATTATTACTCTCTAGTCCTCATCTACTAAATTATACAACTGAAAGGGTTTTTGGGGGTGGGGTGTAGAAAAGGTTGGCATAGAGCCAATTTGTAAAGTCTCAACAATTCTCTTATCAAAGCTCAAAATGAGTGTAAAATGGGACTGGGCAAATAAACATTACTCCTGACGCCTTCTTACATCTGAGTCAGATCTGGAATAAACAGTTAATAACTCTGAACATCATAAAAATACATACATATGCCAATCTTTGGATCCAGAAACAAAATTTTTAATAAGGAGTGGCTCCTGCTTTGGTTTTTTCCAACCTAAGACCTACTCTTAAAACACCACCTGTAATTACCATTTGTTTGCATTCTTAAGTAAAGGCATGAATTTATACTTGTAAAGCAATGTTTAGGCTTATAAGAGATTTATACAGTTTATAGAGTATGATTTTTTTCAGTTATCTTATTAATTCCTAATTTGTAACAAGTTTTTAAAACAAAGTACTATAATCTTGTCTTTCTGAAGCCTG
Source organism: Dasyprocta punctata (assembly GCA_004363535.1). Taxonomy (NCBI): domain Eukaryota; kingdom Metazoa; phylum Chordata; class Mammalia; order Rodentia; family Dasyproctidae; genus Dasyprocta; species Dasyprocta punctata. The sequence goes on from RJWM01004711.1 coordinate 92,730, forward strand.
AATGTAATGTATCAAAGGAAAAATTCTTTTGGGTTCCCACATATGATTACATTAGCAAACACAGATACTGTAACACTTTCATAAACAGTTTGAGGGCACAAAAAAAAATCAACTTTTGGTATTCACAGAATTCAATTCACAGAACTAGACATATGTAGCCTACAACACGCTTTAGGCATCTATCACTATTTGTTATAGAATAATGGAATGCCTAGCACTGGATGTCTATTTCCAGAACCTCAAAGAGGTCACTTCCTTTGTTTTCATTTCTTTTCCGCCCCTTAATCTTCCTTTAGGGTCATAAAAATGCATGTTTCTGTCACTTGGTTTATTGTCTTCCCCCATACTTGTTCTTTCTGTTAAAAATAACTGATTCAGTTCAAACTGACTCAAAACAGAGAATGTTTGCTTGTATGTCTGAGAAGCTTAGGGATTTGTTGACTTTAGGCATATCTAGATGCAGGTTCTCGAATGACTTAGAGATCTGTTTCTTCTTTGGCTTGTAGACCTGCTTTACTGTGTGTTGGCTTCATTCATGCAGGTTCTTTCCATGGTGAATCCAGATGGTTAGCAGATCTTTCCAGTCTAACTCTTATAGTTTCAATTTAGGTCTGTAGTCCTCAAAAAGTTTAGAAACAAAACACACCAATTTAAAACAACAACAAAAACAACAACAAAAAACTGATCATGTATATCACTAAGCCAATATGCTTATTTATCATAAATGTGTTTATTATATTACTATTTTATTATATTCATTTTATATAACATTAACATATTGCTATTTCAAATATATTAAATATAAAAATATAAATGAGTATGTTAATGTTTTGTAACTTTGCCTCATCTTCACAAATTAAGTCAGTTTTGTTTTATTATTTTTTATGACAATTATGCTAGATTCATGACATAACTTGAATATGTTTTTTTCTACTCTGAAATATTCTTATATATTGTCCAGATTACTTGATGACTTGTTACTTTCCAGAACTATAAAACTATGCACTTGGTACCTTGTTTTAGCTTTGCACTTTTTTTCTTCTAAAAATGTTACTTTCGCCTCTCCACTCAACTGTGAGTTTAAATTACCCATTTTATGCTGTCTTTTATAACTGAACCTACTGTACTCATTCAGGAATGGTCTGGGAGGAACATGCACAAATATGCAGGAACCATTGCACTTCTTCAATGTTCTTCTTCAATGTTTTTCTTCTTTCTTTCTTTCTTTCTTTCTTTCTTTCTTTCTTTCTTTCTTTCTGTCTGTCTGTCTGTCCTTCTTGGATGCTAGAGATCAAACCCAGAGCCCTGTGCATGCTAGAGATCAAACCCAGAGCCACGTGCTCTGCCACTGAACTATATCCCAGTTCTAACTTTCTGATTCTTATACCAGTTCTTTTGTTCTTGTGCAACTAACCAGACTCTGTGTTCTGTTTAGCCAAATTTAATTAGTCTCAATTTGAATATGCTATTTTGACTTCATCTTGCTATTTTCTTTGCTGTTGGATTGGTGATCAAGGTCTGTGCTGTGCCCTAGCTCTCTCCCTTTATGAGCTGGACTTGGACATAAAAGACATAAAGACATGAATCAAGGTTCAATCTTCCAGTAAGGTGGATCCCTACAAGGATAGTACCTGTGCAATTCATCATTGTCACCATATGATGGGGACTTTGGAGGCTCACAAACTTGATTGACCAGCATGCTAGATTCAGTGTGCATTTGTTAGCAATGTGGAATTTAAGCTAATGCACACACTGACGTATAAAAATTCAGATGCTACTTTAATAATTTACCATTTCTAATATTATTAAGAATCTTGAATTCTCTTCTCTCATATTGTCCAGATTATATAAGCAGTCAAGTGATAGAATTGTGTGGTTTTTTTTTTTTTTTTGGATAATCTGTGGAGATAATGGGCCATAGGTCTAGGCTAGATGGATCCTGACATTGTATGTGCCTGTAGCATCCTGTGCTGCTTCTGTCTTCACTGCTCTCATGATTCGTGTGGTAAACCATTTAATTAACGGGATGGACTAGAACTTCCATGAAGGTGGGAAATACTTGCCGTGGGTACTGGCATTACTGTTTTGGGACACTTCCTTTCTTGGGGAGCACCAGTAGACTCTGTAGAACTCCAGGTCTCTGGACATGTCTGCAGGTACCATGTAGACACTTTCTTCTATGCTGTCTGCTTGCTGTTCTCAGTGTGCCTTTACATTGGAAAGGTTGTATTTTTATTGGTAATAAAAATAAATTAACCTTAGTTTGAGGTCACGCTTGATTTGTTACATGTGTGTAATCTCTTGGATCTTTTTAATGACATGGTTTATCTTTGATACATTTTTTTCCCTATTTAATTCCAAATTTCTATGTTAATTGTATTTTAAGATTTGGGGATATTTTATATTTGACAAATTTATGTGTCCTTAAGTACACTTTTTGCCGGTTACCTTTTAGAGGAGAATCAGACAGGAGCTTGTGTCTCATTTCATTATTTAACTATTTTGATATTATAGCTCATGATCTTTATGTATTTCCTGTCAGCTTTGAGAGTTTTTTTAAGACACAAAAGTAATTTAAATAATCAAATGATTAAAAATTCTAAGAATAACTTGTTTAGTAATCAGGTTACATTCCAAGTATCATTGATTTATTCAGATGCTCAAATGTCAGATTATTTAAGCCAATGTTACAATTTAAAAAGATAAAGACAAAGTAGTTTCTAATGTAGAATAATTTCTTACTGTCTTATTGCTTTGTCTGGTCTACTTAAATTACAAAAAAGGTCTATCAATTTCTAAAATATTTTCCTATTAAGTTTTTTGGAAGGAATACTTTTAAACACTCAAGTATCTCACTTATATAATAGGTAAGTAACAAAAACAAGGGAATAGAATGGCTCATTTAAGATTAATAACAAAATCCAAGTGTAAGAGTATGAGTAATTGGGACTGCGGTAAGGGTATTCAAAATATAGTAGTTTTAACAATCTTTTCTCTCAAAAGTGATACATTGTTGCAAAAAAATTTAGAAAATGCAAGATGTCATGAATAAGGGGGTAAAATAACCACACTAATCAAATGTAAAGAACTCAGCTAAAATACTAAGGTCATTTTGATTTTGGAAAGGCATAAGAAAGAATATTATAACCAAGGTAATATAAAAATTATATGTGACTTCCTCTTCTGCTAGTTAGAATTGTGGTGGAAGGCCATAGGCCAAGGATGGCAGGTAGAAACAATGAAGCCATGAGAAGAAACCATGAAACTGATGGTGCTGCACTTAGTTTGGCATCTAATTTTAGACTGTATAAGCACAGGATCACATGGTGAGATGTATGGGTCTAGCTTCAATGTTCTGCATGAAAGTCACCAATTTTTCCACCATTATTATTAAAGAGATTATTTTTCCTTCAAGTATGTTTTTGGCTGCTTTGTCAAAGATCAGATAATGAGGACTAAGGGTATAGATTTTTGCAAACAGAAAGGGGACCAAGAAATGAAAGGATGGAAGAGAGAAGTGGGGAAGGAGATGAGAAGAGAATCGAGATATGTTAGGTGTCTTACTTACTTTTTATTTGTTGCTGAGACAGAGTACCTGACACCCAAAATTAGGGAAGGAAAGGTTTATTTCTTACAGTTCTTGGGGGTTTCAGTCCATACTTAGTTGGCTCCAAGGCAGCATGGTGTGGCAGAGCAGCCATTCATGGCAGCCACCAAACAACAAGGCGAACCAGTGAGGGAGAGAGAGGGAGAGAGAGAGAAGACACACCATCCTTACACTGTATGTCAGCTCTACCCCTTGGTGGTTGCAGCACTCACATCGCCAATCCCAGCACTAGACAACAAACCAATCACAAAAGCCAGACTCAACCCTGTCCAGGTTACATGAGGCCTTGGATGGACACAGGATCAAACCCATACATTAGGTATATGTACCAACTTGCTCTGATGAATGTAATAACTATGCACTGCAAGCATGCACTAATAAATGAAAATTGAAATAAAATAGGTTCAGAATTATTCAAGAAGAGGAAGATGGATGCAGGAAGTTTTTTTGGAGAGAGGTGTCAGATTGCTGTGTATTATTTTTGGCCTTTTAATTTTAAAAACAAAACAAAAGATATAAATGATACAGAGTTTCAAAAAAAGCAGGAAATTAACACTAGTTAATATATTATTATCTTAGAAGCAGTTGTTCAGGTTACAAGACTTAGGCATGAAAAAAATGATCGAACAATCAAACAATGAGAGCACAAACTGTTCTTTTTGAATAACTTTCAGAGATTAGTAGTATAGTTATCTATCTTGTATATTTATACATACACACATACTCATATACATGTAATCTTGTCCCTTCTTCCTTTTCTCTTCTCATATATCCCAGTTGTTCTTTCCTTCTTGTAGATGACTTGAGCTAAGTGAGTGGGTGTTTGAGAGAACTGCTCAGATGTGGATGTGTATCCCTTAGAGTTTGGAACGTAAATATTAGAACTGTATTCTGTTTGTGTATGATCGGTAATGGCTATGTGAACTGCTTTGGTGGCAAAGTAAGAAAAAAGATTAGACCTGTTGTCAAAACAAGATAGACTTGTACTAAAACTTTTGTTTTTAGAAAATTTTTATTTTTATTAGTGTATGTTTGTGGTACATAACAATTGCATTCATCATGAGTTGTTGGTATGTGTACATAACACTTCTTATTTCTTTTTCCAACGTCTTCCCCTTGCCTCCGTCCTTGCCCTGTCTCTTGGTCCCTTCTCATTTGCAAAAGATCTATCTCCCCATTTCCTATAGAATTCTGGTCTTCAGTGGATCTTTTAGATAGGGTTTTTGAACAGTCTTAGAATAAGCCTTGTTTAAGGGGATCGATCCTCTGCCTATGCAGTGACCCCCAACCTGGAGTATCTATGTAGGTGAATTACTAATTCTTCAGTTAGTGTCACTATGAGTAGCTCAGGTAAGTATCCCACAGAGGTAGTTGTCAACACTTGGATATCAGCCACATCCCAAAGACAGTGGCACCAGCGGTTAACAGTGATACTCCAGGACAGCAGATTTTTGCATCTTCCCTTTTTTCATTCCCTGTTCCCTTCACTCTGAAGGTGCTGGAGGAAGCCTGTTGTGTTGGGATGGTGGAGCTGAAGAACCAAGTAGGAAAATGGTGAAGTTCCATCAACCTGTTCGTTAGGACAGATTTCCTTGTCTGAATGAGACCTGTACTGGAGGAGGGGAGAAATTTGAAACTACTTAGGAAAAACTCAACTTTTCCTTACTAGGCTTAAGTACGTGAAAGTCAGAATTATCATTCTGAGGTGAAATTACTAAGAATAACATTGCAGTGACAGTGTTCTTATATTTAAATCCAAAAGTTACAAAGGAAAAGATGAGTACATTTGCTAGTAAACAATTAAAAATATTTGTATGCATAGTAAAGGTGAGAGAGACAGAGAGAGAGAGAGAGAGAGAGAGAGAGAGAGAGAGAGAGAGAGAAATTAAAAAAGAAAAGAAAAACCCAGAAAGAAAAAGATATTTGCTGTATGTAAAAGTGCAAAGAACACCTACAAATCATTAGGAAAAAGATGAATAACCTAATAAGAAAGAATTTGCTTAATGTGAATAAGCAATTCACCCAACAGGAATTACAAAAGACAAACAACCTTTTGAAAAGATGTTCAATCTCAATATGTAAAGTAAA
>RJWM01004712.1:0-12773 GCA_004363535.1 Dasyprocta punctata
GCTCAGGCCGGCCTTGCGCTCGCATTGTAGCCCAAGATGGCCTCAAACTTGCAACACTCCTCCTACCTCAGCCTCCCGAGTGCTGTTAATGAAGAAGAAAACAATTAAGTCACCAAACTGTATTGCTGGACATGGTGGTGCACGCCTTTAATCCCGGCACTCAGGAGGCTGAGACAGGAGATTGCCATGAGTTCATGGCCAGCCCGTGTTACATATAGTGAATTCAAAGCTAACCTGAACTATACATCGAGACCCTGTCTCAAAAAACCAAAATAAAATAAAAATTTAAAAAAGTTATGACTTGCATTTCAAATAGTTCTTTGGACAGCTTCATTGAGCCTTGACACATACTACTTTTTTTTTTTTTTTTTTTTTTTGAGATGGAATCTCACTGTGTAGTTCAGGCTAGCCTTGACCTCAATTTGTAGTCCACACTGACCTCATGGGAATCCTCCTGCCTCAGCCTCCCATGTGCTGGGATTACAGCATGCGTCACCATGCCCAATAACAGTTTTTATATTAAAACTGTTGTGGAAGGTGTTCTTTCTTCTGCAAGAATCATTATATATATCAGTTTATTTTCTGATTTACTTTATGTGAACTTACATTCAGTTCAGTTTGAGAGCTCGAACTGAGGTTCAGACTCTCCTATGTTGCAAACATAGAATACTGTCACAGGTGACCAATTATATTTACGGTTATTAATTTAAAACTAACTCAACCATCTACTTTAGAGTATATGAAGTTTCAAAGATTGCGCATTAAGCCAGGCGTGGTGGTGCACGCCTTTAATCCTGGCACTCAGGAGGCTGAGGCAGGAGGATCATTGTGAGTTTGAGATCATCCTGGGCTACAAAGTGAGTTCAAGGCCAGCCTGAACTGCATAGTGAGACCCTGTCTCAAAAAATAGGGCCGGGGATTTAGCTCAGTGGTGTAAGTGCCTGCCTGAACACTTGCAGAACTGCTTCAGAAAGTGGCAAGATTGATGGGGATAAATGTGTTCTAAGTTGGTGGGGAGCATACTGAGGGTCACTAATGGCAATGTGTCTTTCACTGAATAAATATTTTGAAGTTTTAACCATTCTCGTATTTTTTGTTACACCTCATATTTGGCATCTACAGTTCTCAGTAAAAGTACAGGCAAAATTTTTTTAGTTTTGTTATTATATTTATTTAGAGATGGGGTCCCACTATGTGGTCCAGGCTGGCCTCAAACTTGGGATCCTTCTGCCTCAGACTGAGTGCTGGGACTGCAGGTATATTCCACCACCCCTGGTTCCAGTTTTGTTTTTGTTTGGAGATAGGATCTTGCTATGTATTCTAGGTTGGCTGTAACTCATTGTGTAGCCTAGGCTAGCCTCGAACCCCTACTGTTCTCCTGCCTCAGCCTCTTAAGTGGTGGGATTATAAGCCTAAGCCACTGTGCCTGGCATACTATTTTGTTAATTTTATGAGGGAATAATAAATCTGGAAGGAAAATGAGGGTTTATAATAATCATTAGTCACTACTTTGAAAATGTTTTTGCACCAATTGGTTTTTCTGTTATCTTCAGTGATTACTATTTCATTATTCTAAGATTGTATTGTTAATGTGGGAAGTAAAGAAATTATTTAAATGTATATTGTACACTGTGTGTATGGGAGTGCATACATATGCTACTGCTTCTCATTGCCCATGGATTCCATGCTTGCAAATTTCACTTGAAAGTGTTTTGTAACTGCAAAATTAACAGCCCCAGTACTTCTGTGGTCACTTGAGGACGTGTGCAGAGCTGGGAGAGCCAAGCCACCTAACACATATGTTCTCAGCGCGGGGTGAGCTAGGCAGTAAACAAGTGTCCCTTTCATGGTCTGTTCAATAGGGTGTTTTTCTTGTTTTTGTTCTTTTCATTGATGATTTCACTCATCAGTATGGCCTACAGATGTAGTACTGAAAGGTTATCTAGTGCTCCTGTTGCAAGAAGGCTTTTCTCCTGTGGACAGGTATGTGTGTTAGATAATCTTCATTCAGGCATGCGGCATACAAGCCTGAGTTACAGACCTGTTGGCCATAGTTCAGTGGTAATGAATCAACAATGTATATTAAATAACATGCCCTTAAACAGAAATACCCACAAAACAATATTATATATGGATTCACTGCTGAAAATGTGGTGACTAGAGGCTCAGGAATCTCACCTTGTATTTCTCCTGGGAGAAATGACTTAGCGCTCACTAGTTCACTGTGTGTGCAGTGAGTTTACGAGGCATGTAAAAAGCAGCTTTGTGTTGATGTGTATGCCACCCGTCCAATATGTACTACCATATTTTGTTAATTATATATTACCTAATGTTATATTACAGAGTTTATTCATATTCCTGCAGAAGCATCCATATCCTTACAGATGGGGACAGTGAGGATAGATAAAACTAAATGATTTTTTTTGATATAATAACCGAAATGTAAAATCTATACTCTTGGTTATCTGCTTTGCATAGGAAATATAAAAGCATATGTAAATATGTGTTGCCTTTAATTAGATTGCAGGAATAGTAGGATTTCCTTCACACTTTCCCACTTGAAAATTAAACTGTCTTCATTTTAAAGTCAAATTCAAAGTTACATACTTTTTTATTTTAGCTTTCGCCTTTTTTTTTTTTTTTTTTTTTTTGCAGCACTGGGGATCAAACTCAGCCTCACGCCTGCCAGACAGGCGCTTAAGCCACTGAGGCAAACTCCCAGCCCTAGTGTTTTGAGACAGGGTCGCACTATGTAGCTCAGACCAGCCTTGCACTAGCGTGGTAGCCCAAGCTGGCCTCAAACTCACAATGCTCCTCCTACCTCAGCCTCCTGAGTGCTGGGATTAAAGGCGTGCGCCACCACGCCTGGCTTTGGTTTTTTCTTGAGTGACTATTTAAAATGATATGTACTAATTACAGTAACTTTTTCTAAGTGTTTTTGTTGTTTTTCTTTTGGGTTTTATTTTTTAAGTGCATCCTTGACTGGGAAATGTGAAACAGCAAGGAGTTTGCACTCCTTAAGTAGGGTCTTATGTGTTAGGATATTTAGTTAGTTAGTTAGTTACTTAGTGATGCCAGGGATCAAACCCAGGCTCTGTGCATGCAAGGCAAGAGCCCTATCACTGAGACACATCCCCATCCCCACCGCACTGTTAGGGTATTTAATATCTCCAGAAGAAAACAATATCCTGTTGATTCTCCTCTGTTTCACTATTTTTTTCCAAAGACATTGTGAGGAATTTTTCTTTTTTTTAAGGGGTACTGGAGTTGTAGCCCAGTGGTCAATGTCTTCCTAACGTGTTTGAGGCCCTGTGTTGAGTCCCCAGAGTGGTTGGGTGGGGGTTCACTGATGATGGTGATGATGACAATGACATGCATTTGTTCCAAAGGGAATTTGAAGGTTTCCATGGTCATATTTACTTCATCCTTCTCCTCGAATTAAGATTGAGGAACTAAATGCCTAATGCATATTTCTTTTAATAGAGGAATTAAGATGTGTGTAACAAAAATTAAAATAGGCTAGGGACTGGGAGTGTAACTCAGTGATAGAATGCCTGCTTAGCATATGGGAGGCCCTGGGTTCAGTTCTAGTGCTGCAAAAAATATAATGCAAAAAAGTTAAAAAAAAAAAAAAGACTTAACTATTGAGTGTAATTAAAAGTAAGCTGATAATTACATCTATTCAGAGTACATACATTGAAAGAAATGTGGAGCAGTTGCAACATTAAACTTGAAGGAATATACTTAATAGGATAGCACAGTTAAAGAATTTATAGAGAGACACTCAGTAAAGTTTATTTCTTTGTCTTGTATATTCACATTGCTTCCAATTTAGTTTTATGCTTCCAATTTAGTTTTATGGATTGAAATAGGATTTGGGGCCTATTGAATATGCATGGTTAGGCTTAAAATTCAAGTTAGCTTTTCCTTAGAATAGAGAAGCAAATTGTTACACTTAACTAAACTTTGGGGCCAGAAGTTGGCAGTAGAACAAGAACTAGTTTCTGCAGGGTTAGTAGACTCCAAAAGCGACAATGTGAGAAAAAAATCAGAACTTTGTTTAAAATTAAATCCAGAGGCCTTTCTCCTTAAAGAAGGCATAAAAAGAAAACAAACACAAACAAACAAACAAAACTGCTAAAGAAGGTATAAAAAGAAAAAAGAAAAAAAAAAAACTGGTCATGGTGGCACAGGCCTGCAACCCCAGTGCTAGCAGAGAGACCAGCTGCAGCCAACCAGGTTACATAATGAGTTTAAGACCAGACTGAGCTACATAGCAAGATCTTGTCTCAGAACAGAAACACACCAACAAAAACTGCTGCTTGAGGTTAAAAACCTTAAAAAAAAATTTTTTTTTTTTCCTTTATTAGTATGTTTGTAGTACTGTTACATTCACTGTGGGGAATTGGCACCTGCACATAGCAATTCTTTTTCTCCTTACTCCCCTTTTTTGCCAACATCAGATTCATTGATTTATTTTATAAATCCTTATAAAGTTAGTATTATACAAGATTAACAGCCAGACTAACAGGCCCAGTTAGTTACATTGTCCATGCTAGATTACAGTACCGTTTTTTCTTTTTTCCTGTTTAAAAAAGTAGCCGGGCGTGGTGGCGCACGCCTTTAATCCCAGCACTGGGGAGGCTGAGGTAGGCGGAGCGTTGTGAGTTCGAGGCCGGCTTGGGCTACAACGCGAGCGCAAGGCCGGCCTGAGCTACATAGTGCGACCCTGCCTCAAAAAACCAGGGCTGGGAGTTTGGCTCAGTGGCTTAAGCGCCTGCCCTGGCAGGCGCAAGGCTGTGAGTTCAATCCCCGGTGCCGCAAAAAAAAAAAAAAAAAGTTTTTCATAAGCCATGGGTCTAAGGATATGAAACTGCAGTCTTCGCTTTTTTTTTTTCCCCTGGTATTACAGATTGAACCCAGGGCCTTTGCCCTGAACTATATTCCCAGCCTTTATTATTATTAATTATTATTATTATTTTGTACCGGGGATCGCACTCATGGCCTTGCGCCTGCCAGGCAGGCCTTTGTGCCGCTAAGCTAAAGCCCTGGCCCTCCCAGCCTTTAGTTTGCAAAGTAGCCCAGACTGGGCGCAGACTTGAGGTTTTCTGCTTGCGATTTCAGACGAGCGAGCGCCCTCACCCCAGCTGACTGTTGCACTTACTCTCGGGAGCTTGGCGAGGGCACCCACTCCTTGCCCTAGCACACACACACAGCACATTTGAGGAAGGCCATTAGAAATGATCCAGAAGTGACACTGTCATGACTTAAGTATCCCTGCAAAGCCCCATGCAGTTGTAGAGGTGGCTGAGTCTAAATTTTGTGATTGGTTCGTTGTCTAGCACTGGGATTGGCGGTGTCAGTGCTGCACCCGCCCAGGGGCAGAGCCGGCACACTATATAAGAGAGGGAAGGCAGCCTACTTTTGCCCTTTTGCTCTTTTTTTTATTTTTATTTTTATTTATTTATTTTTTTTGGCGGCACCGGGGATTGAACTCACAGCCTTGCGCCTGCCAGGGCAGGCGCTTAAGCCACTGAGCCAAACTCCTGGCCCTGGTTTTTTGAGGCAGGGTTGCACTATGTAGCTCAGGTCGGCCTTGCGCTAGCGTTGTAGCCCAAGCCAGCTTCGAACTCACAACGCTCCACCTACCTCAGCCTCCCGAGTGCTGGGATTAAAGGTGTGCACCACCACGCCCGGCTTGCCCTTTCGCTCTTACGGTTTGCAGCCACCGTGAACCACTGACTGCCCCTCAGCCGCCACCCTGCCTCGGAGCCAGCTGAGGATGGACTGAAATCTCCCCAAACTGTAAGCTAAATAAACGTTTCCTTCCCTAATTTTGGGCGTCAGGTATTTTGTCTCAGCAAGGAGAGAAAAGTAACCAAGACAGACACATGTGAAAAAATCTTTACATGGAAAGCTTAAAACTGTAAGAAGAACGTGTATCATTTTAACCTTGGTCTAAAAAGAATTTCTTTAAAAAGTGACTAAGAGAGGTCATGAGTTTGATTCCTGGTACCAAAAAAGAAAAAAAAAATCAAGAATTTAATAAATGTAGTTACACTTTAAAATTTCATGCAACAGGAGACATAAAGTGAAAAAGAAACTAACGTAGCTTTTTTAAAAAAATGTAACTAGGGCCGGGGATAAAGCTGAGTGGCATAAGCGCCTGCCTGGCAAGGTCCTGAGTTCGATTCCCAGTACCCCCCCCCAAAAAAAGAAAGTAATAAAATTAAAAACATAACAGTTCAAAAGTAAAATGGGAAGGGATTTGAATAGGCGGTTTACAAAATCGGAAACGGAGGTGGCTGGTGAGCGTCTTAGGAGATGCACCGGCAGTCCGTGCTGGAGAATCTCTCATGAGCGGCTCAGTGCTGCGGCGGAAGAACCTCACCTAGATGTCGTGCTACTAGGCAGATCAGGGTGCGCCTGCTGACCTGTGAGACAGGACAATAAGCAACAAGGAAGCCTTCGTCGTGTAAAGCCACTGGATTTTATAGATCATTGCTGCCCATAATCTGTTTTGACTGATATAGGTAGGAAGTAAGTGGTTTAAGAATGGAAATGAGAGGAAGACTTCGAAGTGTGTGACTTGGTATTATTTTTAACAGTAAAATTGTTGTGCTGAGCGTAAGGACTAGATTAAGAGAGGATGCGGAGAAACCAGGAAAGAGGCTGTGTGTGACCGTTGTTCAGGCTAGAGATGGTGCTAGTCAAGATGAGGACAGTGCATTGGATAGAGACTGGCACACATAGATGGGTTTAATCTAAAGATAGAGTGAAGGTAAAATTCGTTTGATTTAGTGAGTAATTGAATGGGTTACATATTTCTTCAATGCTTGCTTTATTTATTTATTTATTTAGCAGCACCAGCCATTGAACTCACAACCTCGTGCCTGCCACTGAGCCAAACTCCCAGCCTTAGTTTTTTGAGGCAGGGTCGCACTGTGTAGCTCAGGCCGGCTTTGTGCTCGCGTTGTAGCCCAAACCAGCCTCGAACTCACAACGCCCCTCCTACTTCAACCTCCTGAGTGCTGGGATTAATTCAATGCTTTTTATATACTCAACTTATGATACTTTTATAGGAAAAGTAGTGTTACGTAAAAAAAAAAATGAGGTTAATGACAAGGTTTCTAATTCTTTGAGCCTTAAAACTTTTAATTCCTGTGCTATTTTTTTCACTTCTTTGGTACTTTTTCTTTCCATGCTCACAGCACTTTTCTAGTTAAAAATTGCATTATGTCTCTTGTGTTTTTACAAGAGCTGTCACAGTTTCACTCACCTATTTGTTCCTGCTACAATTTTTCCATATTCTAGGCAGTATAATCTTCCCCAAGTATAACTGCAGTATCACTATTTACATGCTTAAAGAAGAGCTACCTTCTATTTCACTCCAGAGTTTACACAGTATAACATTGTGCCTTGCTAACCTTACACTTCTCCCATCCAGTCCCCTCTTGTTCACACACAGTGTCTGTACAAATAATAATAAGCAAAAGTTTAGAATTTGTGTTCCTGTGATTCTGTTCATATTATACTTGAAAGATACACTTCTTGGCATCCCTCTTGTCTTTTTCAGATACATTGTTAGTTGTCCTTTTCATGCTTCTAGAAATTTTTGCATATGCTCATAGCATTTTATTTGTTTCTGTCATGACATTTTTTTTTATTTCCTGACTGATTTATTAACTGCACTGTTAATCGTGTTACCTAGATTACAAATAGAAGAGTGATCTTTGCTCTTTTATTATTGCCTTAACTTTCACATCTGTATCTACTAGAGCTTCAAGCTAGACACTAAGAGAGTCCTGTTATTTCTAAGGTAATTGTCTAACATTGTGTAGCTTGTGTACAAGTTGTAGTGTGCAGAAATTATTTTCTTAAGCTTCTCAGTAAACCTTGAGGTATTTTTCTTTTTCTTTTTTTTTTTTTTTTTTTTTTGCGGCACCAGGGATTGAACTCACAACCTCGTGCCTGCCAGGGCAGGCGCTTAAGGCACTGAGCCAAACTCCTGACCCTGGTTTTTCGAGGCAGGGTCGCACTATGTAGCTCAGGCCGGCCTTGTGCTTGAGTTGTAGCCCAAGCCGGCCTCGAACTCACAACGCTCCGCCTACCTCAGCCTCCCGAGTGCTGGGATTAAAGGCGTGCGCCACCACGCCCGGCTTTGAGGTATTTTTCTTATTTCCATTATATAGATGAGGAGTTTAAAGAGGCTGAGGTAATTGTGCAAGGATGGATGTCAAGTATTTGATCTGAACTGGGCATAGTGACACATACTATGTCCCAGCACTCAAGGCCAGCCTCAACTACTTAGTGAAACCCTATCTCAGAAAACAAAACAAAGCAAAACAAAACAAATTGGTGTGACTTCAAACCCCGTCCTAGTTCATTTGGCTCCACAAACATTTCTCTAGTCTATTTGTCTTTTTTCTCTGTATTCTTGCCTTTATCAGTTCTCTCTTTATATTGTTGCAATAGCTTTCTCCCTAGTAGAATACCCTTCTTCTTTTCCTCCCTTAATCTCTTTCATACTCTGCTAGGGTGCTTTTCTTTCTTTTTTAGACAGGGTTTCACTATGCAATTCAGGTTGACCTTGAACTCACTTTATAGCCCAGGGTTGCCTTGAACTTGCAGCAGTCCTTCTGTCTCAGCCTCACAAGTTCTGGGCTTATAAGCATACACCACCACGCCTGACTCTAGGGTGCTTTTCTAAAATACAATTATATTCATTTTTTTGCCCCTGCTTAAAATTCATCAGTGGATTCCTGTGGCCTGCAACATGAAGTTCAAACTTCTTATCATGACACATCCACCATCTGGTTCCTGCTTACATTTTCAGCATCATTTCCTACTAGTCCTTCCCCCATTCTACATTCCAGCAACACTGAGCTATTTATGGTTACTGGAACTTAACATAGTCTCACCAAAGTTTTGCTTATGAGAATCCCCTTTCTTGGAATTTTCTTTTCTCCTGTTTGGCTTTGAGCCTTTATTTTTCTATCATAATTCAGTTCCAGCTGTATTAATACTCCTTGATTTTTCCCTATGGAGATGCAGCAATATTAGGTTTGTTAAAGTCCTCTTCGTCCTTCCCCTTCCCTCCCCCTCAGTCCTCTTTTTTCTGTTTTCTCCCTCCCCCTCTCATGTTCCCCCCTTTTTTTCAGCATCAAACACAGGATCTTAGGCCTGCTAGGGAAATGCTCTACCAACCACTCATCTACATCGCCAACCCCAAATATCTTTTCTTACTTTGATTAGAATACTTATGCCACATTGTACTTTGTTTCTTTTATGTATTAGTGGGTTCTTTGAAAGCAGAGTTTTGTTTTTTTTTTAAACTCTTTAATCTTTTTCACTCTAGTTCCTAGTATAGTGACTGGCACAATAGGCATTATTAGTTGGCTTTTTCTGTTATAAAAAAAATACCATGAAATAGATGATGTTAAGGTTTAGATCTGGAGTGTTCTCCAAAAGCCTCGTGTGTTTGAAAGATAACCAGTTCATGGAGGCACTGTACCATTCAGTGGGTTAATGCACTGACAGATCCATAGCTGAATGTACTGTTAGGAGGTGGGGCCTGATCTGAAGAGGTGGGTCACTGGGAGAGTGACCTGTTTTGCCTCGTTTTGCCTTTGTTCTGTCTGCTTCCTGGACACCATGACATGAGCAGATGTCCTCTACCAGACCCTTCTGCCATGCATGGACCAAGATCTCTGAAACTGAACCAAAATAAATCTCTCTTCCTTTAACTTGTTATTAGGTACTTTTTCCCAGCAACAAAAATGTGACTGAGACAGATTTTGATACTGGAGAAGTCGTCTCATTGCTGTGATTACCTGACTCTGTGTTTCAGAAGCCTTTAGAAGTGGTTCATGGGAGGAATTTGGGGAGGTTTAGAAATGCCAGATAGAGAAGCCCTACAGTGCTTTAAACCAAGCTTGATGGGTGATACTAGTCAGAGTTCAGAAGACCAGAATGCTGAAAGAAATGCACAAAGTAAGACAAGATTTGGAAGGTTTCAGTTAGGGATAAAGACTCCATTAGCATTTGGATTCAAGGTCTTGTGTGCTATGCTCTGGCAGAGAGTTTGTGTATGTGTTGTCCATGTCCTGAGACTTTATGGGAGGCTGAGATTAGGGTGCAGACTGATTAATCCAGTCCAGGAAATTTCAAGGCAGCCCAACATTCAGGCTGTGAGATGATTACTTTTACTTTCAGCCAGATACACAGTGAGAATCAGGAGCTAAAGACTCATTTGACAAGTAGTTTTGCCAGAAAGGAAGCAAAATCCAAGCAAAGGAGAGTATGATTGCTGAAAAGTTTAGCATTGAAAAGAAGCCAAGTGAAGCTGGACGTGGTGTCGTGTGCCTTTAATCCCAGCACTTGGGAGGCTCAGGTAGGAGGAGCACTGTGAATTCGAGGCCAGCTTGGGCTACAGTGAGCACAAGGCTGACCTGAGCTACATAGTGCGACCCTGTCTCAAAAAACTAGGGCTGGGAGTTTGGCTTAGTGGTTTAAGTGCCTGCCTGGCAGACATGAGGTGGTGAGTTCGATCCCTGGTGCCACCAAAAGAAAAGCAAAGAAAAGAAGCCAAGTAGTTTGAATCAGAATTTTAGTCAAGATAGCTTGAGGGCATCTCAGAATCAGCAAGACTCCCCTCTTCACTGGGTCAAAGGTGTAAATAGTAGAGGGAAACTCCTTTGAGAGGCTGCTTTGAGAAGAGAGCCTAGGGCAACTTCAGGAAGGACCATCTAGGAAATCAGTTCCTTGGGATTCAGTTTACAGTGCTCAACCATCCTGGCACTTGGAGTCATGATCATGGGGACCTGGCTTCTGTGTGAGCTGGTAGCAGGCTTAGCATCATCCTGGGGATCCCAGTATTACAGGCATGCAGAGTGGGACAATTGTAGGTTGAGGAGGCTTCTATCCAGATTTCAGAAGATGGCCTGAGAGGCCAGGCAGTTTGCTCCAAGAGGACAGTGTATAAAGCTGTGAGAGTAAAGCTGAAAGTGCAGTGGAGACCCCAGAAAGTTGAAGAAGCACGGGACGTCTCAGGAAAACCACAGGCTATGAGCAGACCAATCCAAGAGAGAGACCATGAGGGCTGCAACCAGCAGTCCTGTAGAGGTGGGCTGTCCAGCCACTTTGGAGCTCACGTCTTGCTACCACCTGGCTCAGGTGCTGGACAGGGAGCCTGCAGGAGGTTTGCTCTGCTGAGTTTTGGTCCTGATTTGGTCTGACTTTTTCCTAACCCCTATTTCTCTCTTTTGAAATGGTAGTGTTTATCCTGTGCCATTGTGTGTTGGAGGTTGTCTTAGTTACTTTGCCCTCGTTGCGAGACAAAATACCTGATGCCCAAAATTAGGGAAGGAAAGGTTTGTTTCTTACAGTTCTCGGGGAGATTTCAGTCCATACTCAATTGGCTCCAAGGCAGCATGGCGTGGTGGGGCTGCCATTCATGCCGGCCACAGACAGCAAGCACAATGGCGAGAGAGGGCGGAGAGTAGAAGGGAGCAAGAGGAAGACCCGCCTCCTTTACACTGTGTCTCAGCTCCACCCCTGGGCGGGTGCAGCACTCACATTACCATCTAAAGTATATGAGGACTTGGGGGGACATAGGATATCACCCAATACAGAGGTGTTTCAGTTTTTGATTTTCACCAGGGCTTACAGCTAAGAGTTTTCCTTGAGTCTCAGAGGAGATGTTGGATTTGGACGTTTCAGCAATGTTGAAACTATTAAAACTTTGGCAACTCTTAGAGATAGACTAGATGAGTTTTTCATGAAGAGATGCATATGAGCTTTTTGGGTGCCAGGGGCAGAAAGTTATTGTTTATCTGGGGTATACCCCCCAATTCTCATGTGTTTAGAAGATATTCAGATCCTAGGAGCACTGTACCAGTAAGTGGATTAAACCTCTGATGAATCCATTTCTGAATTATTAGGAGGTAGTACCTCGGGGTATCTCTGTTCTCCCATTCCTCCCTTTACTGTCTCTGCTTCCTGGCCACCATGATGTAAGTGGCTTTCCTCTCTAGACTGTTCCATCATTCATGGGCTGAGACCTGTGAAGCTGTGAGCCAAAATAAACTTTTCCTCCTTTAAGTTGTGGGTGTTGGGCATTTTGTCCCAGTGATGAGAAGGTGATTAAGACAGATAAGTTAAACAAAGAGATGAGTTAAATAGTAGAAATTCATTTTCTCATAGTTTGGAAGGTTAGAAGTCTGAGAATGGGTGTCAGCATGGTCAGGTTCTGATGAGACCTCTGTTTCTGTCTTAAGATGGCAGCAGTGGCTGCCGACTCATCATGGCTTTTCCTCGTGTGTGAGAGAGAAGAGAAAGAAATCTTTTCCACAAGACCATCAGTGCTATTGCATTCAGACAAAGATTATTAAGGTTAAATGAGATCTACGTTTGTATTCTTCATCTAGTACCATTAATGTCTTAGTTACTTTTTCATTGTTCAGACAAAATACCCAGCACTCACAAGATAAAGGAGGAAAGGTTTATTTTAGCTCACAATTTGTGGAAGTTTCAGTACATAGTCATCTGGCTCCAAGGCAGAATGGCGTGGCTGAGGAGAAACAGTCTATGGCAGAGCAGGCAGAAGGCAGCAAGCAGTTAGCCTCCCTTTCCCTTTTATTCCGTCCAGCATACCAGCCTTTGGGGTGGTTCCACCCACACCTAAACTTGCATTATGCAGTCCGGATCTGTGCCAAACCATTTTACTTAACACGCACCTTTAATCCCAGTTTTATACACCTTGATCTAGCATC
>RJWM01004712.1:26704-42550 GCA_004363535.1 Dasyprocta punctata
TTTTTTTTTTTTTTTTTTTTTTTTTTTTTTTTGCGGCACCGGGGATTGAACTCACAACCTCGCGCCTGCCAGGGCAGGTGCTTAAGGCACTGAGCCAAACTCCCGGCCCGGGTTTTTTTTTTGAGGCAGGGTCGCACTATGTAGCTCAGACCGGCCTTGTGCTCGCGTTGTAGCCCAAGCCGGCCTCGAACCCACAACGCTCCGCCTACCTCAGCCTCCCGAGTGCTGGGATTAAAGGCGTGCGCCACCACGCCCGACTCGGGCCCTATTTTTTGAGACAGGGTTTCACTGTGCAATTCAGGCTAGCCTTAAACTCACTTTGTAGCCCAGGCTGGTCTGGAACTCCCAGCGATCCTCCTGCCTCAGCCTCCTCAGTCCTGGGATTAAAGGCGTGCGCCACCAAGCCTGGCTACATTTTAAAATCAATTTTCTTATTAATTTGACTGTCCAATTTGTATTTGCCCTAAGTAAATTATTTATAAATATAGTATTTATGCCTGCCAAATCCTCCTGGTATGTAAATTGGCTATCACTAGGTTTTAAAGTCTTTATAGAAGTTATTTTCAAAAGCTGTTCTCTATAATTATGTATAATTTTGGAGTTTCAGATTTATATATCTAGCTTGCATGTTCTGTCTTGAAGACAGAAGTAGTGTAGAATGTTGAACTAAGATGTCTGAATGCCAAATATAAGATTGTTTTAATACTATCTTTTTGGAGAAATTCTTTTGTCCCTCACTTCTGTTAAACCTTCATTTTCAATCGAGTAGATTTGCTTCATTGTCTTTCCTAAGGTTATAGACTTTTGGATACCTGTGAATGACACTTAATGCCAGCTACTACCTACCTGCAGCTCACTTTTATAGTTCTAACATTTTTTTCTCCATTTGCCTACCTTTAGTTATTTGATAAACTTTTTACATTTTTGTATAATTTTGGCAAACATGATTATCAGTATAGATCTACCTACTTGTGAAATAAAACTAATTAGTTACACATCGTGAAATGTGGAACATTAGATTTTTCTTTTTTTCTTTTTTCTTTTGGTCTTTTTGAGACAGGGTTTCACTATGCAGTTCAGGCTATCCTTTGGTTCACTTTGTAGCCCAGGCTGGTCTCAGACTCAGAGCAATCCTCCTGCCTCAGTCTACCAAGTGCGGGGATTACAGTCATGCACCACTACACCTGGCTTAGATTTTTTTTTTTTTTTTTTTGGTAACATCTCACTGTTTCCCCAGCTGGACTCCTGGCTCACATGACCTCCCTCCCATCTTCAGCCTTCTGGGCAACTGGAAGTATTAAACAGGATCAACTTCATACCTAGAATTCTTACTGATTCTGTATCTTGAGAATTATTTGAAATTAGACTAAAAATTTCAGTGTTTAAATTGTTTGGCTCCCAGCACTCGGGAGGCTGAGGTAGGAGGAGCGTTGTGAGTTCGAGGCCGGCTTGGGCTACAACGCGAGTGCAAGGCCGGCCTGAGCTACATAGTGCGACCCTGCCTCAAAAAACCAGGGCCGGGAGTTTGGCTCAGCGGCTTAAGCGCCTGCCCTGGCAGGTATGAGGCTGTGAGTTCAATCCCCGGTGCCGCAAAGAAAAAAAAAAAAAAATTGTTTGGCATTTGCAATTAGAATAGCCATGCTATTAAGAGAAGAAATATTAAAAACAATTTTATGAGAGAGGGTCTATGTAGCACAGCCTGACCTCAAACTCATGGCAATCCTCCTGCCTCAGCCTCCCAGGTACTGGGATTACAGGTATAGGTCACCATGCCCAGCTGGGAAAAGAAAATTTTTAGAATAGTTTTAAACAGAGAGAAAGAGCATCCTTATTCTGATGTCTTAAAAGGATTTCAAGCTGACTGAAAAATCAGTAGGAAAAATAAAATTACCATTAAAGTAAAGAACA
Source organism: Dasyprocta punctata (assembly GCA_004363535.1). Classification (NCBI taxonomy): domain Eukaryota; kingdom Metazoa; phylum Chordata; class Mammalia; order Rodentia; family Dasyproctidae; genus Dasyprocta; species Dasyprocta punctata. Next base: position 28,613 of record RJWM01004712.1, read on the forward strand.
GACACACTGAATAAGAGGCCTAGAGGAAATCCTCATAGAAGCAGAGGATAAAACAAAACAAAACAAAGCCTTATTTTGCAAAGTACAGATCTGTAATACAATTGTCATTTCTAAAATTGAGGTAAGATAGAAGAAACCAATTTTCAAGCATAAATTATTGTGATTTTCCTGATTTGACAAAAAGATAAAACTCTTACATATTGAAAAAGATCACCAAGTATCAAAAAATATAAAAAGAATAGAGATATGGTACTATGTTTGTTGAATTAAAAATATAAGACAGAAAAATGTGTAAATATAATTAGTTCACCTTCCCAGTTTGGAAAGAAGGAACTAAAATCAAGCTTCACTTCTGAAAATGTAATACTCATAATGACCTGCACAGACAAGTCTTCACAAAAATCAGTAATTCCAAGATGAAGGAAAGTAATATGAGAGTTCTGAACCAGAAGCAGTAGTTCATTTGACTGAGAATAAGAGTTGACTGGATTCAGTTGTCTGCTAAATGAGAGAGGAAAGAAAAATTCATACCCATTTTCCATCCTCTTAGTTATTTCTGTAACATATCTACATACTTTGGATTAACTACTTATATTTGTCATCTTTTTAAAGGTCAGGAATTGGCATAGTTGTGCTCCTTTCCTAGTGTGTGGGTGGGATTGTGTTTTGGAAAGATGGTTCTTTATTAATTAATTAATGTATTTTATTTAAGAGAAAATGCACACAGAAAAGAGAAAAAGCAAAAGAGACAACAACAACAGATCTGATATGATAACATTATAGGTTTACAAAATGATAGTTGGAATTTGACAGTAGTTGTAATATTGCATATCATTACCTTCAAAGAGTTGTTCAGATTAACAGATATAGACATGTAAAATTGATCTAATCATGAGTATTAACTGTTCATTTTCAATATTTAGTGCATTTAGTAATATAGTCATTTTAACTCTCTTACGTACACCTATTAATAAATTTATGTCTTTTTCCTTTTCCCTTCCTTCTTTCCTCTTTTCCCCTTAGAATACCTCTTGTTGTCTTTAAAATAACTGCCCATATCATCAGGCCTAATATAATCAAACAAAATAGTTCAGAATAAAGCCAACAAAAAATAAAACAATGGTCACAGAAAAGAGAAGAAGCTAAAGGGACCATCAAACAACAACAAAAAATCTGGTACTGTAACATTATATAGGTTTACAAAATGAGATGATTGGAGTTTGACAGTGGTTGTAACATTGTATATCGTTACCTTCAAAGGGGTTGCTCAGATTGACAGATATAGACATGTAAAATTGATCTAATCATATGAGTATCAACTGTTCTCTCTCAGTAGTTAATGCATTTAGTAGTATAGTCATTTTGACCATTTTATGTATACCTACATATAAATCTATGTCTTTTTCCTTTTCCTTTCCTTCTTTCCTCCTTTCCCCTTGTAATACCAAAAAGATGGTTCTTTTACCTACATATTAAACATTAGAATATTTAGCACCCTTGCCATGTGACTAAAAGCCGGTGAAAGCTCCTGTTATTTGCACAACAAAAACAAAACAAAATGTGCTGCTTTACATTGCTGTCCTCCTCTTTGCCTAAATAGGAACTACAGTACCTGTTGGTCTGTACTGAGTATAAAGCAGTTAGATACAGTCCAAATGCAGGGGCAAGTCTCAGCCACTTTCTAACTGTGTTACTTTGAGTGCTTAACTACCCAACTGCTGCCATGTGGACATCAGTGTGCCCCAGAGCGCCATGTGCCGAAGCCTTGGTCCCTAGAGGTGCTGAGGACTCCCCAGTTCGCGGGCGTACTCTTGAAGGAGTTTGGGGACACTTACCCGTCCAGTGTTTCTCTCTCGTGCTTCCTGGCCATGAAGTTAGTAATTTCTCTCAATCACAACCTTCATTCTTCAATTTTTATTGTTATGAGTACGTCTGCAGTACATGATGATGGTAGCCATCGGCTGCTTCATGCTTCTGTCGTGATGGGCTGTCTCACACACACCCAGAACAGTGAGACCCACCAGCCATGGATGGGGACCTCCTGAGCTGCGAGCCAAGACAAACCTTTTCTCTGTGTAAGTTGATCAGCTCAGGCATTCTGTGTGGTGACAGGAGGCAGACTGCACATAGGCGTGAATGCTTTAAACTCCTCCTGTGAGAAAGGGAGTGCTCACTTTGGTAGCACAGACACTGCAAACGGAAGGATACAGAGATTAGCTCAGTTCCTATGCAAGGATGACTTGCAGTTTCGTGAACCATTCCACATTTTAAAAAAAGATAAAATGGAGATGGGTAATAGACTTAATACAGGACACATAATTTAAAGGATTATTTTACAATTCACCCAAAAAGTCAAATGCAGAAGAGTACACATCTGTCCACACACTAGAGACCCAAAGAATCCAGCTGAGAGCCTGGATCCCACAGCAGTATCCTCCACGAGTCCAGCAGGAAACTTAAAGCCCACAATGTCTCATGAGCGTCTGTATTGAGGACCTGCACCAGGAAGGCCCCAAGGTCAGCGGTGGAAGTGAGAAAGTCTGCACCAGCTGGATGAAGGATCTGTGCCAGCAGGCTGAGGGATCTACACTGGAGCCAGGAAGCGATGCTCAAAATAAGGACCAGGACTCCCCTGAAAAGTACCACAGCTGTCCTCAGCAACAGCGACAACCCGAGCTCCTCTGATGAGCTCATATCAGTGGGCCAGTGTGACAAGCTCCTCCAGGAGGACAAACAGCTCCCCATGTTCCTCTCCAGCTCTCTTTTTCACGCTGTTGGCAACAGTGCTCAGGTGGGCCCGCCACACCCAGCGCCAGCTGACTCAGTTCAGCTGGGGGTTCCAAGTGGGTAATTAGTTAATCCATCACAGGCATCTAAATCTTTTTAAAAATAGAGTTTGTCACTGTCAGTTCTTCTTCTAGCCACTCTTTTCATCATGTTGCTCCACCTCTCCATCCTGGCATGTTTGCAATTGTATTTTTTTAGAGTGGTTTTCGGCTCACGGCAAATTTGGGATGAAGGTATAGAGACTTTCCATATACCTTTTGCCGAGCCTTCCCCACAGTCAGAATCAAATTGAGCAAGTTTCTCTCTGTTCATAGTTTGCAGCATTGGATTTTGTGAAATACTTTTGTGTCTACGATCTTGTGATTTTTTTTTTCTTCTTTAAACATTCCTAATTCAATGTGATAGATTTTTGAATATTGATCCAACTTGCATACCCAGGATACATCGCTCCTTTCCCAGCTGTGATACATGTGTGGTTTTTTCGTTTTGTTTTGTTTTTTGGTTTTTGAAAATGCAGTGTTTTTATTGATTAACCTCTTCTGGTAAGTTGAAATTTTTAGAATTCTATCCACTGAATTATAAGTAAACAACTAGAGATTACAGTTTTGTAAAGGAAAATTTTGTGATGTTTTGAATCAACAACTCAAAAACATACATATTCTTGAAATGCTCAACTGTTAACAGGCTTTATGACTTTTTAGTCTTAGGAGTAGTTCTATTTTTAAAATTCTTTCAAAAGATTCTATTGTTTCTTCTTACCTCAGTTTCTTTCTTTCTTTTTTATTTATTTATTTTTTGCAACACCAGGGATTGAACTTACAACCTCGCGCCTGCCAGGGCAGGCGCTTAAGCCACTGAGCCAAACTCCCAGCCCTGATTTTTTGAGGCAGGGTCCCACTATGTAGCTCAGACCGGCCTTGCACTCGCATTTTAGCCCAAGGCGGCCTCGAACTCACAACGCTCCTCCTACCTCAGCCTCCGGAGTGCTGGGATTAAAGGCATGCGCCACCACACCCGGCTTACCTCAGTTTCTTTATGAAAGGAAGAGATAAAACTATGAACTCTAATGGTCCTTTCAGTGCTCTGTGAATCATGTATAGAATATGAAATTGTCACTGACCTAACATTTACAAATTTAAAAATTTTTATTATTATTAAATATTTTGAAAACTAAGAGACAGATCCTAAAGACAAAGGTTTAATAAGTGTTACGTGTTGTCTTACTTGTGTTAGATTAATGGAAGCCCAAGTCTCTCACTTTGGTCCCTTTTCTCTTCTCGAGAACTAACCCTCTCTTGAAGTTGGCATGAATTCTTACTGCTCATATACTTAACAGTTCCACATAATGTACATGGCCAACAACCTCTGAACATTTTTTTGAAGAGTTCCATAAAGAATAAGACTAATAATTATTCCTTTATACTGTGCAAATTGCATAACATAAATATTACTTCATTTAATCTTTCCCCAAATTCCTTAAGTTAGGAAGTTTTAATTTTTGTTGTACAAATTAAAAAACTGCTACTTCGGGAAAATGTAGTTCACCTAACTGAAGCCTGCGTACTTAAATTAACCACACACGAGGCTGCTTACGTTCCTTTCCTTTGACAGCAGATTGAATAACCTCTTCCAAGCTCTCAGTTATGTTTTTGCTTTAATTTGGGGCAGTTTTCAAAGAAATAAAGGGTACTAGTTCCCCATTTTATAGCAGAAAATTTTATAACATCTTTTCAGAAACTATTAATTTAGGAATGTGTAATGACGATAAAGAAACTTTGGAAGAATACCTGAATAACCAAAAATAATGTTTTTCTGGGAAAGGAGGGGAATGTTGAAATAGGAAAGTAGTAACAAATGTGAGTGAAGGGATAGTGTATAAACTATTTCTGGGCCAGTCCATGGTTTCTTTGGTTTGACTTGGGTTTTTTTTTTTTTTTTTCCTTGCGGCACCGGGGATTGAATTCACAAGCTTACGCCTGCCTGACAGGTGCGTAAGCCGCTGAGCCAAACTCCTGGCCCTGGTTTTTTGAGGCAGGGTTGCACTGTGTAGCTCAGGCCGGCCTTGCACTCGGGTTGTAGCCCAGAGTGGCCTTGAACTCACAACGCTTCTCCTACCTCAGCCTCCCGAGTGCTGGGATTAAAGGCATGCGCCACCACACCCCAGCAGCTTGGTTTGGTTATGCTGGGAATCAAACCTAGAACCTCGTGTGCTAGGCAGACAGTCTGTGATTGAGTTACACCCTATCCCTAAATCATATAAAGCATTACACAGTCAAAACAAAACAAAAAGGCAATATGTAATTACTGTATTTACCAGTACTACAGAGTAGCATTTATATCTCAAGGTGGCATCTGTATTTGCAAAACAGTATCTGTAGAAATACAATGTGTGTTCAAGATAATAGGGTGAACGTTTAAATTCTAAAAATTTATTGGTAGAAGACACATTGTCATTAATTCCCCTCATAATACTCACCTTTGTTTCAAACACATTTATTCCACTGTTCTTGCCATTTTCAGAAACAGTTCTGGAAGTCCTCTTTCTGTCTTTTTTTTTTTTTTTTTTTTTTTTTTTTTTTTTTTTTTTTTTTTTTTTTTTTTTTTTTTTTTGCGGCACCGGGGATTGAACTCACAGCCTTGTGCCTGCCAGAGCAGGTGCTTAAGCCACTGAGCCAAACTCCCGGCCCTAGTTTTTTGAGGCAGGGTCGCACTATGTAGCTCAGGTCGGCCTTGCACCGCGTTGTAGCCCAAGCCGGCCTCGAACTCACAACGCTCCGCCTACCTCAGCCTCCCGAGTGCTGGGATCTGTTTTTGTTTTTGTGGCACCAGGGATTGAACGCACAACCTCGCGCCTGCCAAGGCAGGCGCTTAAGGCACTGAGCCAAACTCCCAGCCCTAGTTTTTTGAGGCAGGGTCGCACTATGTAGCTCAGGCCGGCCTTGTGCTCAGTTGTAGCCCAAGCCGGCCTCGCCTCTTTCTGTCTTTATGAGGTGTGATTAAAAATGCAGTGAATGAGCCAGGTATGGTGGCGCACACCTGTAATCCCAGCATTTGGGAGGCTGAGGCAGGAGGATCGCTGGGAGTTCGCAGCCAGCCTGGGCTACAAAGTGAGTTCAAGGCCAGCCTGAACTGCATAGCGAGACGCTCTCTCAAAAAGACAAAAAAAAAAAAAAAAAAAAAAGCAGTGTATGCTGTATTAGGTACCATCAAATAGAAAGACTGCAGGTTTATAGAAACATGACAGTGTATCCTCACTCACCTGTTCACCTGATCTGGCACCAAGTGGCTTCTGGCTGTTCTCCAAGTCAAAAGACCACAAAAGGCCCGGCGTGGTGGCGCACGCCTTTAATCCCAGCACTCGGGAGGCTGAGGTAGGAGGAGCATTGTGACTCGAGGTTGGCCTGGGCTACAACTCCAGTGCAAAGCTGGCCTGAGCTGTGTAGTATGACCCTGCCTTAAAAAACCAGGGCTGGGAGTTTGGCTGAATGGCTTAAGCACCTGTCTGGCAGGCGCAAGGTCGTGGGTTCAATCCCCAGTACCGCAAAAAAATAAAAAAATAATAAAAAAAAATAAAGACCACAAAAGGCCAACCATTTTGAATTGTTCAGGACTTTGAGGCAGCCATAACAGTGCTAGTAAAGGTAGTCATCAAAGATTTCCAGGATAGCTTCAGAAAGTGACAAGAACAGTGGGATAGGTGTGTTTGAAGTGATGGGGAGGGTGTTTGAGGGCTTTTAATGACAGTGTCTTTCATGCCACGTATTTAGTCAGTTTATAGATGGCCCTTGATGAGCAGGCACACCTGCAGGTCACTTTCAGCAGCTCTGGGCTGCTTCCATGGTTGAGGTGTAGAAGGTTGGGAACTGCATTGCTAGGCCCATGTAGGATCGGACTTATTTGGGCAATGGGAAAAGGTTGATGGGGGGTCCTAAGTTATAGCTGGATAGGCATGAGAGGTCCTGGTGTGTGATGTGCTGCACATTTCACAAAACTAGAACAAAGAAATTTAAAAGCTCTCACCATAAACAATGTAAATGTTTGAGGAGATAGGTGTATTTACCTTGATGTAAAGAGTACAATAATGTATACATTATGAGAAACACTTCATGTATCTCTGTTAATTTATATAATTTTTATTCAGATTTTGACCTTACATGATTTGATCAGAAGCAGTTTACTGAAAATTGAATTGTGATTGTTATTTTATCAAAAACAAACTAATTGCAGGATGATTTTCTGGTTACTATTTTAATACATCAGTGGAACAGCTTTGCAGACTTGTTTTTCTTTAGATAATTTACCTTTTTTGCCCTTTGCTAGAAATGTAAATTGATTCTTGAAAATACTTTATTTTTTAACCAGTGTGCCCCGCAAAGTATTCATCAAACATCGCTTACAAGTAGAATATGATAATTATAATTTAAGAAGGGAAAATGCCTTTAAAATTTTTAGGTCCATTTGATTTTATATTTATTAAGTGGGATTTAAAATTCTTAGTGTGGAAGTAATGCCTTGCGTGCCCTCATTACATTGTCAGTGTCAACAAGTTAACTTGCTTAAAGTTTGCTGGGGGTTGCTCTGAAACCTGTAGCTGAAATTGAGAACAACTGACAACTTGTCAGTATTGAGTTTTTCTATGCATGATGATGGAATCTGTCTCAATCAAGTTTTATGTCTTTCATCAGGCTTTTTATAATTTTCCTTAAATAACTCTTACACATATTTTGTTAGATTTTTGCTTATTTCATCTTGGGGGGTGATAAAATAAATGCTAATATGCTTTTAATTTCACATTGCACCTTTTTGTTGCTAGTGTGTAACAGTTGACATTTGCATCTATTAACTTTGTATACTACAGCCTTACTGTAATCACTTACTATCATTGTTCCTAGATTTTTTTTTTGGTCAATTTTTTGGACTTTCTACATATGCGATCATGTCTTCTGAGAACAGAGACAGTTTTATTTCTGTCTCGATGAGTATTCCCATTTTTTCCCCTTTTTTGTTTTACTGCAATAACTAGGACTTCTAGTATGATACTTAAAAGAAATGGCAAGAGAGAGCACCCTGATCTTAGCAGGAAACCTATTTTTTTTTTAACCATTATATATGATACTAACTATAGGTTTTTTGTAGGTGCTCTTAATTCAGGAAGTTCTCCTCTGTTCTTAAGTTAGAGTTTTTATCATGAAAGTGCTGGATTTTGTCATGCTTTTTCTGCATCTATTGATATGATCATGTCATTTTTCTTTTTTTAGCATATTGATGTGCTAGGTTATATTAATTGATTTTTAGATATTGAATGTGTATCTGGGATAAACCTTTCTGTTGGCTGATTTTTGTAAATTCTTTTTATATACTGTTGCATTCAATTTGCTAATATTTCCTTGAAGATATTTGTCTATGTGTTCATGACATTAGTTGGTATTGGCATCAGGGTAATCTGGCCTTATGGAAAGAGTTAGGAAATACTCCCTTTGATTTTGTTTTCTAGAAGAAATTATAGAGAATTGTGCAGGGTCTTTCTTAGATGTTTGGTAGAATTCACTCCTGAACCTCCATGTACAGTTAGATCTTCCTGTGTGGGGAAGTTATTAGTTACTGATTTAATTTCTTCAATAGATGTAAACCCATTCAATTTGTCTGTTTCCTTCTGTGTGATTTTTACCAATTGTGCTTTTCAAAGAATTGGTTTACTTCATCTGAGTTATCAGATTTGCGAGCATAAAACTATTCCTAATATTCCTTTATTACCCTTTTAGTGGCATTTGTAGTGTTGTCCCCTCTTTAATTTCTGGTGTTAGTAGTATAGTATGTGCCTTCTCTCTTTTTAGCCCAACTAGAGGCTTGTCAATTTTAATAATCTTTCCAAAGCTTTTGGTTTTGTTTATTTTTTTCTACTGATTTCCTATTTTATAATTTCATTAATCTTTTCTCTTTCTTTTTGCTTACCCTGGATTTATTTTACTCTTCTTTTTCTAGTTTTCTAAGATGGAGAAGTTCCTTTTAAACATTCAGACACATGCAGATGGGAATTGGTATATTAATTCGTTAGTACATTATTAATAATTATCTGCATCTGATTATTATTTTTGGGGAAAAGTTCTGTGTTTTGAAAAATGCATAGTGATATAACTATTACCTCAGTCAAGATAAAGAATAATTTCAGGCCCTGCAAGTTCCCCTGTGGTATGGTACTATTTTGTAAACAACTTTTTGAAGCCTACCAAACTCCTTGCAACTGCTAATCTGCTTTCTGTGCTTATAGTTTTATGTTTTGAAAATATCATGTATATGAGTCATGTAATATATAGCGTTTGAGGTCTGCATTCCTTAATTTAGTATAATGTATTTGAGATTTATTCATATCATTGTATAGATCAGTAGATAATTCTTTTATATTGTCAATTCAGTTTTGTTTATTCATTGTTCCCTTGAAGGACATTTGGGTTATTTCAAGTTTTGAGCAGTTATAACAGCTGGGCATAGTGATGCATGCCTGTGATCTCAGCTTTCAGGAAGCTAAGGCAGGAGGATCACTGAGTTCGAGGCCAATGTGAACTGTATAGTGAGACTGTGTCCCAAAAAGACAAAAATAAATAAATAAAAGTTTTGAGCAGTTATGAATAAAGCCACTATAATAATTCACATAAGGACTTATATACTGGTAAATACCTAGGGAGTGGGATTATGGGTCAAAGTGTAAGAATATGTGTATCTTTACCAGAAACTACCAAACTTCCAATAAACCCTTTATCAGTTTGTATTTTCATTAGCAATTATCTTCCTATCTATGTCAGTATCATTGTCAGAACTTGATACTGTAGAGGTCTGTGTTTTGTTTGTAACTTTAGTCCTTCTAGTAGATTGTACTAGTATTTTCTTATAGTTTTAATTTTTTTTTTTTTTAAATGATGGAATCCATGTATGTTGTCCAGGCTGGTTTACGCTCCTGGGCTCAAGTAATCCTTCTGCCTCAGCCTACTGAGGCAGAGGCAGAAGGATTAAGCCACTTGCCTATAGGATTATAGGCAAGTGGCTTAATTTGAAATTTTTGTTTTGTTTTGTTTTTTGGTTTTTGGTACTGGAGATCAAATTCATGACTTCATGCTTGCCAGGCAGGCATTTATGCCACCGAGCTAAATCCCCGGCCTTAATTTGAAGTTTTAAAATGTAGAAACACAGAGTTTTCATGTGAAAGCTTCTTTGGCAAGTGCCTGATACCACACACACAACCCCCATATCAAGTCCAGGGCCTCTTTTCTGCTAGTCAAGCACTCTGCCACTAAGCCATCTCCCCAGCCCTAATTATTTTAAATTTAGGACACAGAAGTAAGGGAAAGTTCAGATCAACTCGATCCTCCACAGAGGTGCCTAGGAAAAGCTGGCCTGCAGGCTCACATATGGAGGCCCCTGGGTGCCTGGTGCCGGAGGAGGGGAGGGTATACTTTGGCCATCTGACCTTGCTACAGAGGATTCATCTTTGTTTAAATAACAGCAAATCCCAAAATTAGAATATCTCATCTCATTTTTAGCTGTAGTTAGCTGGCATGTATTCTGCCATATTTCATTATGTTTATATGAGTAATTCTTTGATTCCATAGTATAAACCAGTTTCTCCTACTACTAGGGCTACTGGGTTGGAAAATGTTAGGAACTTTGAATAAATCTGGATGGTGGGGCATAGTGTATTCTGTGGGTAGATTGCCTTAATGTCAAGTTGCCCTTTTTTTGTAGATACCAAAGGATATTCCCCTTGTTTTGCTTTAAACAAACAAAATTCATACTAGAATTGTAGTGATACACAACATTCATAACTTTATTTCTCATAGCCAAAACATGGAAACTAAATGGCTTTCAAAGAGTGAAAAGTTAAACAGACTGTCAGGAGTTAAACAAACCGTAGTATTTTTATACCAGTGGACGACTGCATTAAAAGGAATGAACTATTGATACATGCAGCCACTTGGATAAACTTCAGGAAGTTATGCTGACTGAAAAACACTGGATAAACTTCAGGAAGTTATGCTGACTGAAAAAATCCAGTCTCAAAAAGCTATGTATTACATGTTTCCATTTGTGTTATGATTGTAAAGTAGTGTAATCACAGAGTCGAGATCAGTGGTTTCCTAGGTTGGATGTGAGCATGAAGGGTTAATGGAGGGAGTTTCTGGGGGTCATGCTGGGAGTGTCTTGATTGTGATGGGAGGTGACCAACTGCGCAGAACCACACTCATGAATGAGTGCCTGGCACACTAATGAACTCCCAGTCAGCTCTGCGGGTTTTGCTGGTATCAGTTTACTGGTTTTGAGACTCTTCAGTGACTGGGGTGTTGGTATTGAGGAGAGAAATGTGGGACATCCTGGTATAATTTCTTCCAATCTCCTGTATATGTGTAATTATTTTTAAAAGACTTTTTAATGTTAAAAGATTAATCCAGGTATATACAAGTTTTTTGTTTTTTAATTTAAGAGAAAAAAGACATAGAAAAGAAAAACAAGCAAAAGAGACAAACAACGACAAACCCAACACAATAACAGTGTAGGTTTACAAAGCAGGATTATAGGAATTTGACAATGGTCGTAATATTGCATATTGTTACCTTCAAAAGGGTTGCTTAGATTACCAGATATAGACATGTAAAATTGATCTAATCATATGAGTATTAACTGTTCTTTTCCAATAACTAATACATTTAGTAGTATAGTCATTTTAGCTGTCTTACATATGTATGTACACAAATTTTTGTCTTTTTCCTTTTCCCTTCCTTCTTTCCTTCTTTCCCCTATCCCAGTTACTTTTCCTCTTTGAGCAGTTTCTTACCCTTACACAGTAATTATTGTAGATTTTGGATTATATATGCTTTTTCAGTTTCTTACACTAGTGAGACAATATGGTATTTACACATGTTAGGCTGATTTATTTCACTTATGAGTATGGTCTCAAGTCTTGTTCGTTTATTTATAAAAGTCTTGATGCAATCTTTTTTTTTTTTTTTTTTTTGTGACACCAAGGATCAAACTCACAACCTCACACCTGCCAGGCAGGTGCTTAAGCCACTGAGCCAAACTCCCGGCCCTGATGCAATCTTTCTTGATAGCTGAGTAGTACTCCATTGTATAAAAATACCGCATCTTTTTTATCCATTCCTCAATTGATGGGCACTTGGGTTGTTTCCAAGATCTAGCTATTACAGATTATGTTGCTATAGCCATGGCTGCACATAATATATATCAGTGTGGTATGATATTTTCAGCTCTTCTGGGAAAATGCCCAGAAGTGGGATAGCTGGGTCAAATGCAACCTCTAATCCTAGCTTCTTGAGGAATCTCCACACTGACTTCCACAGTGGTTGCACCAGCCTGCACTCCCATCAACAGTGGAGAAGAGTTCCTTTTTCCCCACATCCCCTCCAGCATTTGCTATTGGTTGATTTGTTTTCTTTTCTTTTCTTTTCTTTTTTTTTTTTTTTGGCGGCACCGGGGATCGAACCCACAACCTTGCACCAGGTGCTTAAGCCACTGAGCCAAACTGCCAGCCCTAGTTTTTTTGAGGCAGGGTTGCACTATGTAGCTCAGGCTGGCCTTGCACATTGTAGCCCAAGCCGGCCTGGAACTCACAAAGCTCCTTCTACCACGGCCTCCCGAGTGCTGGGATTAAAGGCATGCGCTACCACGCCTGGCATATTGGTTGATTTCTTGATCTTGGCCATTCTTTCTGGGGTGAGATGAAATCTCAGTGTTGTTTTAATTTGTATTTCCTGAATGACCACTGATGTTGAACAGTTTTTCATGTATTTATTTGCCATTTGTATTTCTTCCTCTGAGAAGTGTGTATTTATCTCAGATGTCCATTTTTGAATTGGGTCCTTGAATTTTGGGTGTCTGATTTTTTAAAATTCTTTATATGTTTTAGATAGAAGTCCTTTGTTTGAGGGACAGATGGCTAAGATATTTTCCCAGTTAGTGGGTTTTCTTTTCACTGTGTTGGAGATTTCCTTTGACATGCAAAACTTTTTGATAAGACAAGATCCCAGTTGTTGATTAAAAATGCCGAACGCGTGGTAGCGCACAAGCCTTTGCTTTTAATCCCAGCACTCGGGAGGCTGAGGTAGGTGGAACGTTGTGAGTTTGAGGGCCGCTTGGGCTACAACGCGAGCACAAGTCTGGCCTGAGCTACATAGTGCGACCCTGCCTCAAAAAACTAGGGCTGGGAGTTAAGTGCCTGTCTGGCAGGCGTGAGGCTGTGAGTTCGATCCCCGGTTGCCACAAAAAAAAAGAGTAGGATTTTATATACTATTTTGTAAAAATTATATAAAATTAATATCGTGTTGTTTTTCTGTATTTTAGCTTCCCAGAGTCAAGAACGGTTATGTGCATTTAAAGATCCATATCAGCAAGACCTTGGAATAGGTGAGAGTCGAATCTCTCATGAAAATGGAACAGTCCTATGTTCAAAGGGTAGCACGTGCTACGGCCTTTGGGAGAAGTCAAAAGGGGACATAAACCTGGTAAAGCAAGGCAAGTAATACTGTTTTTACCTGAAATTGATTTTGGTCGTATAATTGAAACTTATCCAAAAAAGACACAGAGGAATCCTCTACAGAAAAATAGTATATTTAAAAGTATGTGTGTATATCCTTATATATATTCACCTATAAGCCACAAATTTGCAAAGGAAAACCTTTTTAGTTTACTTTAATAACATCTTTATTATAATGTTGATACATGCTCAAGTGTTTTTTTTTTTGGTACCAGGGATCGAACTCATGACCTTGCACTTGCCAGGCAGGTGCTTGTACTGCTGAGCTCAATCCCCATCCTTCAAGTGATATTTTAAAGATACAGACAATAGCAAATTAAAAATAAAAGTCTGAGGGCTAGGGATATAGCTCAGCAGCACAGCGCCTGTCTGGCAAGTGTGTAAGGTCCTGAGTTCGAATTCCAGTACCCGCCCCCAAGTTTGTAATTCCACACTGTTTTTTTAGTTAATTATATTGGTGTTCTTTTGATATACATAAAGATCACATTCACCATAGGGAAATTTGTACCTGTATTTTTTTTTTCTTTTGATTTCTTTTAGGCAGGATCTTGTTATGTAGCCCAGGCTGTCCTTGAACTTGAGATCCTCTTGCCTCAGCCTCCCACGTG
>RJWM01004712.1:42650-89957 GCA_004363535.1 Dasyprocta punctata
CAGCCTCCCACGTGCTGGGGTTGCAGGTGTGTGTCACCACACCCAGCCTACAATTCCATGCTCTAAGTTTATTGTTTTCAAATGTATTTTCAGTGTATCTTTACAGTTACATGCACATGCATTTTCTTTAAAATTAGGGTGATGTATAAATAATTTCATATCTTTGTTTTCTGTGTCTTTTTTTTTTTTTTTTTTTTTTGTGGCACTGGGGATTGAACTCACAACCTTGAGCCTGCCGGACAGGCGCTTAAGCCACTGAGCCAAACTCTCTCGACCCTAGTTTTTTGAGACAGGGTCATACTATGTAGTTCAGGCCCGCCTTGCACTCGCGTTGTAGCCCAAGTCGGCCTCGAACTCACAACGTTCCACCTACCTCAGCCTCCTGAGTGCTGGGATTAAAGGCATGGGCCTTCCACGCCCTGCTCATAAAAGCATTTTTTAATGTCTACACAACATTTCATTGTTTACATGTATCGTGATTTGCTCATACATGTTAAACATTAGAAACATTGGTCATTTTCAGGTTTTTACTGTAGTTAGTATGCAGTGAACAACTTTGAACATAGATCTTTATATCCAATTATTTTCTTGAAATAGATTCTTTGATGTAGAATTATTAGATTATAAAATATCTGAGTATGTAAGGCCCTGTGTAAGAATTGCCTTGTGGCTTTCCAGAACTGTCATTTATCGTCCCTCTGGGATTATATGAGGGTGTTTGTATCAGTGAATCCTGGTTATAATTGCATATTATTTTTAAGCCTAGAACAATTTCATTGGTAACCTTATTGGTGCTTTCACGATTTTTAGATTAATGATGCAATTAAACATTTTGATGGTGCCTTTTTTTTTTTCTTTCCACTGGGGATCGAACTCACAACCTTGCGCTTGCCAGGCAGGCGCTTATACCACTGAGCTAAATCCCCGGCACTCTGTTTGTGCCTTTTCTGTTTGTGTCTGTTGTATTTTTTGCCATTTTTCTGTTTTTTAAATTGATTTGCCAGTGACTTGTTTTTTAACTTGTGTATATTCATATTCATGTTAATTGGTTCTTATTTTGTTATTTTCCTTTTAGTTTTTTAGTTTTTTTATATTACTAGTATGTGTTAGGAATTCATGCAGTTTATAGTCATCTTGGGAAATAGTGATATATGCATATTACAGATTTTTTTTTTTAAATCCCCTTCCCTTTCCTTTCTGCTCTTCCTCTCATTCCCCTCTCTCCTTTTTTGTGTTTGTTATTATTTGTGTTAACTCATGTTATGGCATCTGAGATTTATGTTAATTGAGGTTATTAGGTTCCTGTGCTTTTAGTTTCTTTATCATATCGTCACCTAGCATACTGACATTAACACTGCTTTTTAGGATGTTGGTCTCACATTGGAGATCCCCAGGAGTGTCACTATGAAGAATGTGTAGTAACTACCACCCCCTCCTCAATTCAGAATGGAACGTATCGTTTTTGCTGCTGTAGTGCAGATTTGTGCAATGTCAACTTTACTGAGAATTTCCCACCTCCTGATACAACTCCACTCAGTAAGTAGTTTAAGTGACTTTTCTTTAGACTTCTTTTTTCTAGAGATTAGGAAAGTGTGAAACAGACATGCAGGGTTACCAAGAGCGAGAGGGAGGGTGCTGGCATCATCAATGGTACCTGATGGATATTTGAAGTCCTAGAGATGCATCAGGCCTGGGATGGCTTCGACCTACTGCCGGATGATGTGGTGTCGAAGTGCAGCACTGCTGGGGCGGGGGATTTGGCAGGATGTAGCATGCTGAGCCTGCGCTCAGCAGCAGGCCTGCGGCCCCAGCTGCTTGGGAGGCTGACGCAGGCTTGCTCGATCCCAGGAGTTCACAGCCAGCCTGACAACGTAGACCTTGTATTGAAATAAGGCAAAACAAATCAAAATAAGCAGGAAACTAAATGTGTGCTTACTTTTTCACCTTGCATTCCCATTTCTAGAAATTTATCTGGAAGATAATCTTCAATGGTATGAAGATACATATAAACAGTTATTCATTGCATATTATAACTGCATAATATTGAAAACTACCTGAAAGTCCAAGAATACACAGCATATTTATTTATTTATTGTCTTTTTATTTGTATTTATTTATTTATTTTGTTACTGGGATCAAACTCATGACCTCGTGCTTGCCAGGCAGGCGTTCATGCCACTGAGCTAAATCCCTGGCCCTACTTACTGTCTTTTTGAGACAGGGTTTCACTATGCAGTTCAGGCTGGCCTTGAACTCAGAGCAATCTCCCTGCCTCAGCCGAAGAGTGCTGAGGATTACAGGGGTGCACTACCACGCCCGGCAAGAGGTTTTTTTGTTTTTGTTTTTTGAGACAGGGCTTGTTACATGGTCCACACTGGCCTTGAACTCGTGGCAGTTCTCCCGAGTGCTGCGGTTATACACATTCATGACCATGCCTGACTAGACTAAAAAGTTTTTAAAAATTGAAACTAGCACATTTTAAGAATTCCCTTGGTCAACAAATTGTATTAGTTCATACTCTGGAATTTTTTTTTTTTTTTTTGTACTGGGGATCAAAGTCAACCTCACTGCTGTCAGGCAGGGTTTTCCACCACTGAGCTAAAAATCCCCAGCCCTATTTTTTGAGACAGGGTCTCACTATGCAGTTCAGGCTGGCCTTGAACTCACAACGAGTGCTGGGACTAAAGGCATGCGCCACCACACCTGGCTATATACCCTGAAATTTTGTATTCTGGATTATTTCCTTTGACCAAATGGAAAACAATAGGAAGTTTTCTGTCTGGGGTTTCTACCTACTCAAGGCCTTTAGATTCACTAAGAAATTGTACTGAATTGGATACATTCATTTTCCTCAAACAAAATAAGTTAATTTTCACTTGCACATCTGGCTAGTTGAAGAGGGGAATTCTCAGAGATTTTAGAATTTCAGATTGTTACCTGGGTCTTGGTTTGCTCTAGTCTTCTGAGTATTGCCCACTGAAGAATGCTTTCTCAGTAAAAAGGCAGTGCTCAAGTAAAGTACTCTAACTTGAGAGTTTAGGCCAATTTGTGTACTTTGTTGTCTGAAAAAACTGAAAAAAATTGAAAAATTGAAGTTAGTGAACTATAGAGGCTCTTTTGCCGTCCTCATCATGGTCTGGAAAGTTTAAATTTGTGATCTCATGGAAATGTTACTGGAATCTGGGGAATTAATTCCAATCTACCACCTCCAGTGCAAGCCAGGGCCAGAATAAAGACACTGAGACATATTTATGGTTAAGGGCAGCCAAGGTGTCCTGAGTCCAGTCCAGACAAGGTTTCATGGAACAAAGGCCTCAACCCAGGGCCTAACCCCGATTTTATTAATTCGTGAAGAAGGGAGTGGCTAAGGATGAGTGACTGTGAGAATGGTGGTAATTACTTGTGAGTACTGTGAACTGGGTTTGCTAGGAGACCAGAAGGCACCGCTGCAGTATGCAGAAAGACTAATCTACATAACACAATTGAGGTAGCAATTAGTGTTTAGGGGGCGGTGCCTCAGCTCTGATGTGTAGACCTTTTTTGCCCTGAGAAGTCATAGCCTCTTATCTCAAGGCAGGAACCAAGTAGACAGCCCTGCAGTGTTGGCTCTGCATCCTGCTGGTCTCAATGATTTAGGGAGACACTGAGGTGGTTACTTCAGCTAGTTCTATTTGCATTGCTTAGAGATGGCCAGCTCTGTATATATCAGTACATGGAGATAGGGCCAGGTTTAGCTAAAGTGGAGGTAGTTGCTCTGTATTCAAGGCGAGCCATTGAGATGGTCCTCTGCAGCAAATCAGATGAATATTGGCTTTTGCATCAATCTCAAGAAAAACAGCACTAAAAAACCCCACATTTTTAGTCTACAAATGCTGTGTTTAGCCAAAATAAAACAATTTTAAGTAATGAAGTTTAAAGAAATAAATTAAAACATAAAATTAAGAATCAGATCTTTTTGTTCATGGTTATATAACAAAGTGTAGTGATTTTTTTTCTTTAAAATTTTTAAAATTTTGTTTAAAAATACATTTTAAAATTGCTAGAACGGCAGGTATCATGGTGCATGCCTATAATCTCAGCACTCAGGAGACCGAGGCAGGAGAATCATTGTGAGTTTGAGGCCAGCCTGAACGGCATAGCAAAACCCTGTCTCAAAGAGAGGAGAAAAAAAAATTACTAGAAACATGGTGTAAATTTATCAAAAAGAAAAGGGATGGCGCACGCCTTAAATCTCAGCACTTGGGAGGCTGAGGCAGAAGGATCCTTGTGAATTTGAGACCAGTCCAGGCTACAAAAGTGAATTCAAGGCCAGCCTGAACTGCATAGTAAGACCCTGTCTCAAAAAATAAGGCTGGGTATTTAGTTCAGTGGCCTAAGCACGAGGTCATGAGTTCGATCTCTGGTATCAAAAAAAACAAAAACAAAAAACAAAAAACAGAATAGTGTTAAGTGACTGTTGGTAGAAACCATTACATGTTATTTCTGTAGTTTTGAATCATTCGATTCTTTAAAATGTGCATATAATTGTGTATTGCTTGTATAAAATAATTTGAGAAAGAGCTATTGTCTGACTTCCTATTATTTACTGTATCTTAAAGAATGTTATTCCTAATGGGGTAAGCCTAGTAGTAAGCATTAATTCACTTTATCAGGATTATAGTTATTGGACAGACAGAGCACCCTCTTTTCAGTAAACATATCGGGAGAATTTAGTAATTTAATATGAAATCTTAACTAGTTGAGTAGTGCAAGTGAAATCCTAACTAAATAACATTTTAAAGTACTCAACATGTGCCAGATACTGTTCTTTTAGTGTTTCATACTCATTAAACTTTTCATTTCACCCTTAGCACTGCGAATTGGTTACCTTTGTATTCTTACCTTATATTGAGGGCACTGAGGCACAGTGTGTTAAGTAATTTATACGAAGTTCTGTAGCTTGTGAGTGGGACCCAGAATTCAAACTCGGGTGCTTTGGCTCCAGAGTAGGTTAGTTTCTGTTACTGTCCATATGTAAGTGGCGTATTTGTTTTGTTTCGGGGAACAAGAATTTTTTTTTTAAATACTTGATCATGTTTCCTAAAATTCTGGGAGCTATCATGATTTTCATCATACCCATATATAACTAAGTCTTGGAAAATATTTTCTATTAGTGATATATTCATTATTATTTCCTTCAAATTAGCTCACTAAAAGTACGTATTTTGAAGGGAAACTTTCCATTATTACTATAAATGGAAGGTCAGTATCATAAGTAGAAAGTAGCTTTAAATTTTTTTAAAAACAAATAGATGAAAACAAAACTATATCAAATAACTAGATACCACTGCTCGCCAAAATGTGTGAAACTTGCTCTCTGTGTTAAGAAGGAATAAATATTACCACCATGTTGAGATTTTCTTCACAATAATCAGACAAGAGGAAGAAAAAAAAGTCTAGTACTGTTACCACCCAAAACCAGAAGGGTTGACACTTGAGGAACGTGAACTGCATTATCATTCATTCTCTCCTAATAACAAGTCTTTAGTACCTACTCTGTTTAAAAAGCAAATCAGTCTTTAATGAATTTACATCTATAATATTTTTATTTTCTTACACATTTAAGATATTTTTGTGTATGAATTCAGTGTTTAAATGTGTAATTATTGCAAAATGTAGACACTTATTAGAACATTTTCATGATAAGATTTCTATAGTTGCTGTAATTAACCTTTCTAAGTATAGAATAGATAATTAAGTCAGTAGAAAATCAGGGGTGTGTATGTAATTAAATAAACCTGATTAATCCTGCTTAAGTGTTGGCGGTTCTTGGGTGAAAGTTAGGATAAAATGAATATCAAGTACTTTTATTTCTTTTGTTTATGTTACCTTTAATTTGATGACTAGGTCATGTTGATAGGAAATAAAGGTTAAATTGCCTCTAAAAGCAGGTTGAAGAAATCATATTGTAATCTATTCTGTGCGGTTAAGATTACAAATTCTAATTTTCAGTGCCTGGCAGCAAATGTCTTTATTTAACACCATGCTAGGGAAGCAAGGCTACATTCAAATAAGCTGACACTGGTATAGGGCCCCAGGTGGATTCTGAGTTATGATGAATTGATAATAAGTTTTCAGCTTTTCCTGCTTCTGTGACAACATTGAAGTAACCAAATAGGCTAAAAAATGCCGAATAAGGATAGCTGAAAGTCCTTTGTTATTACTTCAAGAGGCAAACAAAATGTCTTCTCTTTATACTTATTAAAAGTGTTACTTTAGAAGAGGTAAACAAAAATAGAGAAAAGTATGTATACTTCAGGAAAACATTAATTCTGTAATGCAGTATTAACAAGATTCTATTTATACATTATTGGTGTTGGTTAGATAATTTTCATTCTGATGTTTTGTCAGCTCTGTACTTTGACTGCCAATTCAGACGCATATCCACCTACCTACTTAGCTTCTCTCCTCTCAAATAATAATCCTTTTTTAGGGGGTGGGGTTCGTGAGACAAGGTCTCACTATGTAGTTCAGGCTGGTCTTGAACTCACTATGTAGCTCAGATTACCTTGAACTTGCAGTGATCCTCTTGACTCAGCCTCCTGAGTCCTGGGATTATAGGCATGAGCCACCATTGCCCAGCTATGTTTTTTCTTTTTTATTTTTTTTTTTTAAACAATGTATATTGTTTTCCTGATGAACGAAGTAAAACCTGTTGACATACTTGGCCTTCAGTGGCAAGCTCAGTGGAAGCTTTTTACCTATAACATCTAATTCCTCCCCCAAAAAATCTAATTCCCAAGAACATACAGTGAAATTAAACAGTATTTTCCAAATAAGTATCTTCTGAAATACTAGACAAAATAAGATGTAAATCAAAAAATAATTTCCATGTCTTCAACAACTGCAGTCTTTCTTGCCTTATAGGACTTCCAATTCCATGACCATTCTCTTCTTCCTACTTTATTTTTATTTATTTATTTATTTATTTATTTATTTATTTTTGCGGCACCAGGGATCAAACTCACAGCCTCGCGCCTGCCAGACAGGCGCTTAATCTGCTGAGCCAAACTCCTGACCCTGGTTTTTTAAGGCACGGTCGCACTATGTAGCTCAGGCCGGCCTTGCGCTCGCGTTGTAGCCCAAGCCGGCCTCAAACTCACAACGCTCTGCCTACCTCAGCCTCCCGAGTGCTGGGATTAAAGGCGTGTGCCACCATGCCCGGCTCTTCCTACTTTAATTGTATCTCATTTTCAAGCAATTTGCTTTGTCTACTGAACATTGTCCCTATAGCATGTAATAATTACTTAGTGGCTTTAGATGAAAATATACTGAAGTCATAAATGCACAAAAATCCTTGAAATAACATTTAGAATCAAGATGAAACTAGCAATGGTTTGAATAGCAACAGTCTTCAAAATAATGTTAGACAGTGGTTGAGCAGATTCAGCTTTCAGAATGCACTGATAAGTGTAAAATACAGTTATAAGTGCTTCTCAGATTGTTTCTTTTAAGAAAGTACAGGTTTGCTGGTGCATAATGATAATACCAGCTACCTGGGAAGCTGAGGCAGGAGGATCATGAGTCCATGAGCAACAGAGGGCTACCCTCCCAAAGTGAAAAAGTTCTTGAAGGGCTAGGGATGTACCTCAGTGTTTGTCTACTCTGTGGCAGGCCCTGGGTTCAATCCCCAGGACTGGAGGGAAAAATGCATTCTTTAAAAGCAAAAAGGAAAGATAGAAAATAGGATTTCGGGAGGTAGATTTTTCTCAGTTGGGAAGGAGGTCAAGAGATGGAGAGGAGGAAAAAGGCTGAAAAGAAGTAGTCAGGGTGGGTTCCTACCAGCACCAACTCTACACAGCTTCCCCCAGACTGATACAAATGAGGGAATGAGTACATTTGTACTAACCTTTAGCTGATTTCAGACAGCATCAGAAGAAGAGTAGCAGTTTCGAAAGTAGTTACTTGCAGATGGTTACTGTTTCCTGTGAAATGTACTTGGTTTCTTCTGCCCTTGTATGTAGTTGAGAAGCAGAACAAATACCTTATTTTCTCTTTCATACCCAGATTATTTAAAAAGTTTATTCCTGTTTGGTTTGTTTTTGGTACCAGGAATGGAACTCAGGACCTTGCTCTTGCTATATAGTCACTGTGCCACTGAGGTATATCCCCAGCCCAAGTACTTACATTTTTGCTGTTTGGTTTGTTTGTTTTATAAAAAGTTTATTCCTGAAGTAGTATTTTGCTTAATTTTTGCCAGGTGTGTACTGTTTTTAAAACTTTTTTTGTTTGTTTGTTTGAGACAGGGTCTTGCTATTGCAGTTCAGGTTGACCTTGAACTTACTATTTAGCCCAGGCTTGCCTTAGACTCTTGGCAACCCTCCTGCCTCAGCCTCCCATATGCTAGGATTATGGGCGTGTTCCTGCACACCTGGCTCCATGTGTGTGCTAAAAGTGTTTGGCAGTGTGTAAGATATAGTCAATCCTATGGATTGTGTATTTGTTGCTTGTCTTTCTTGTTGAAGTGTATTTTTAACCCCAAAACCAATACTTGCAGTGCTTTCGTGGAAGTATCAACTGTATACAGTATATTAGATAAGGTATCTTTAAACAAAAACACATTTAAACGTTATACATATATATATGAATGATTGGCTGATGAAATGTGCCTGCAAGTTCGCAGGACTCTGTTTCTCCTAGGAGCAATGGTTCAGTGTTTCCTAACTCAGTTATTGTGAGGCTCTATAGATTATAGAATATAACTACTGCAAATAATGAAAACTCGATGTGTGTAGATTGTGATAGGCAGTCTCTGACACAGCTCCCAGTAATCTCTGGTGCTGTATTCCTGTGTTGTATAATTCTGTCTTCTGAATGTGGGTTAGTTACACCTAGTAACTGCATTTTAACAAGTAGACTATGGCGATAACGATGGGCTAGATTTTGAAGAGTGTGTCCCTACTTGCTGGCCTACTCTCTCTGGATCTTCTTGTGCGCTTCCCTGGACTGTGAGAAACACCTGGCAAAGAACCGAGATCAGCCAGCAGCTGCTTGTGAGCCAGGAACTGCAGCCCAGGCCTGGTAATTTACGAGGGACTGGTCCTCCTGACAGCCACAGAGTGAGGCCAGAAGCAGACCCTGCCTCCACCGGAGTTCGAGACAACTGTGGCATCACCTGCATCTTGACTTCTGTCTTGTGAAAGATCCTAGCTGAGCGCTTGGCTAAACAATCCCTGGAGTCCCATGAAAACCATGTGATAGTAGGGTTTACCCCCAAAACTTAAGTTTTTTAGAGCAATTTAGGTTCACAGCAAAACTGAGAAAAAGGAACAGAGATTTTCCAAATACTCCCGAGCTCTACATATGGATACGCTTCTCTGCTTGTCAGCATTGCGACCACAGGGCTCAGGGTGGGGTTAAATATTTTATGTGTACATTAAGGCCTCTGGAAACATTCTTTACATGGGTGGGCAATAACAGTTCTGCACAGGTTGTCATTTCTTTTCCTTTTTAAAAAATCTTCCTTTACTTGAAAATAGTGATCACAATTGCCCTCTTTCTCCTCCTCCCCCCGCCCCCTGGCCCCGACAGAGTCTCACTGTAAAGTTCAGGCTGGCCTTGAACTCTCTTTGTAGCCTAGGCTGGCCTCAAACTTGAAGCGATCCTCCTACCTTAGCCTCCCGAGTGCTGGGATTACAGGCCACCTTGCCTGGCAACAATTCCTTTTTTTTATTCCTACTTTTCTTTCTTTTTTTTTAGGTACTGAGAATCAAACTCAGGACCTTGCACTTGCCAGTCAAGTGCTTGTGCCGCTGAGCTATATCCCCGGCCCCCTTATTCCTGCTTTTCAACATGATAATTTCTGAATACAGAGAAAAAATTTGAGAATACTAGAGTTATACCTTCTCATATTTTGATGTGGAGTCAATAATTGGTAACATTTTTCAAATTTTCTTTCTATGAGCCAAAATAAACTTTTACAAGTTTACCATTTCAGGTTTTTGTTACATTAACAGGAAGCTGACAACACAAATATTGAGCATCTTGTACTCACTGGATATTGTATGTTTTCAAAACATCTGTCCATTTTGTTTTGTATTGTATTGTGTTCATTTAACTTTTTCATGGCCAGCTCTAGCTATGTACCTCAGGCTGTACTTGAACTTACTATGTAGCCGAGATTGGCCTCAAATTAACAGTGATTCTCCTGCCTCAGCCTCCCAAGTGCTGGGATTACAGGTGCACACCAACATACCCAGCCTGTTCATTTTCAAACTCTGCATTTGTTTCACTGTTGCAAGTGTTCTTCCTGAACCCTAGATACAGTTCCTTGTTGGGCATATGCCTGGGAAACATCTTCCCCCTATTTTTGTCTTGCTATTTCACTTTCTTGTTGGTATTCTTTTAAAGTACAAAAGTTTAAAATTTTGATAAAATTTGGGGTTTTTTTTTCTTTTGAAATTTGTGCTTTTGAAGTCATAAGTGAGAAAAATTTGCTAATTCACATGAAGATTTACTGCTGTTTTCTTCTTGGGCTTTTACAGTTTTAGCTCTTACATTTAGGTCTGTGATCCATTTTGAGTTAATTTTATATATAATGCGTGGTAAGAATTTCGTCTTCACTCTTTTCTTTGATACCCAGATTGATACTCAGTTTCCCATTGCCATTTGTTGAAGAGTAGTCTTTCCTCCATTGAATTTTCCTAGCACTCTTGTCAAAAATCAATTGACTATACTTGGGAGGATTTATTTCTGAAGTTCCAATTCTGTTCCTTTGATCAGCATATCTATGTGTCAGGGCCGTATTATCTTGATTACTGTTGTTTTGCAATAAGCTTTACAAATCAAGAATGAATTCTCCAAGCTTGTTCCTTTTAAAGGTTGTTATGACTAGTCTTGGTCCCTTGCATTTTTGTATAAGTTTTAAGATCAGCTTTCCATATCTCCAAAAAGGCCACTGGAATTCAATAGGCAACTTGACGTGGCAACTAAGTGTTGCATTTTAACACTAGTCTTCTAATCTGTGAGCATTAGATGTCCATTTCTATGGCATCTTAATTTCATCATCATTCATTTCTTTCGACAGTGTTTTGTAGTTGCAGTGAACAGGCCCTAGCAACCCACCTTTCTACGTTCTATCTCTGTGAATTTCACTACCCTAAATATGTCATAGAAGTGGAATCATATGATAGTTGTCTTTTTGTGACTCATTTACCATAACATCTACAAGTTTATCCATATTGTAGCATGTGTCAGAATTATCCTCCTTTTAAGGGTTGAATAATATTTCATTGTACAGGGTCTGGGGATATAGCTCAGTGGCACAAGCACTTACCCGGCAAAGCACAAGGTCCTGAGTTTGATTCCTGGTACCAAAATTTTGTTTTCATTGTACGTAAGCCACATTTTTTTTACCTGTTCATCAACATGGGTGATATCCACCTCTTTGCTGTTATGAATAAAACAGCACACAAATATTTCTTCAGGATTCTACTTCCAATTCTTTTGGGCATATGCCAAGAAATAGAATTGCTGGACCATACGGTGATACTATTTCTTAATTTTTTTTGGAACCCACAGAGGTTGTAGTTTCTTGCTTGCCAGAACGTATGTCCTTCCTTCCCTTGTTCCTTCCCTCCACTGCTGTCCCTTCTTTGCCCTGCATTCTCTCCTTCCTCCCTGTAGTAAGAATCCTGTTGAGGGTGAGGGTATATTTTATGGTAGGTTTGATTAGTGATGTTTGGGTATCTTTTCATGTGCTTTCGGCTATTGGTAAAATTATTTATTCAAGTTCTTTGCCCGTTTTTGAAAGTAGGTTTTTTGTTTTGTTGTAGGAGTTCTTTAATATTATAGATATTAACCACTTATCAGATATGTTATTTTCAAGGGTTGTTTAGTTTTGTTTTTTTAATATAAGAGACAGGGTCTCACTGTGTTGCCCATGCTGGCTTTGAACTCATAATCCTCCTCCTTCAGACTCTTGAGTAGCTGGAACTAGGTATATATCACCATGCTCAGCTCAAATTGCCTATAGTTTGCTTTTTTACTCTTTTTATTTTTATTTATTTATTTATTTTATTTATTTATTTATTTTTTTTGCGGCACTGGGGATCGAACTCACAACCTCACACCTGCCAGGGCAGGCGCTTAAGCTGCTGAGCCAAACTCCCAGCTACTCTTTTTATTTTTAATGTAATATTACTTATATTTTTTTGCTTTTGTTGACCATAAGAATTTTTATTTGACATGGGAATTTTTTTTTATTAGTACGTGTTTACAGTACATTGATCTGAGGGAGTAAGTACATGTACCTAATACATCTCATTCATTTTTATTCCTCTTCCCTTCCCTACCCCTTCCCCGGCTCTGACTGTAAATTCCCTTTCTCCATTTTCATTAGTACTGTAATTTTTAGTTTATGTTTATGAGATATAATGTTTATATTCTTTGTCGGTATGTACTACATTTTACATGACACATCTTTTTTGGGGGGGTGTCTTTTTGAGACAGGGTCCCACTAAGCAGTTCAAGCTGGCCTTGGGCTCACTTTGTAGCCCAAGCTGGTCTTGAACTTGGCATCCACCCTCCTGCCTCAGCCTCCCGAGTGCTGAGATTACAGGAGTGCACTACCATGCCTGGCTCTACATGACACATTTTAAAGCCCCCAACACCCCCACCATTGGTCTCTAGGACTTCTTCCTATTTGCAAAAAATTTACCTCACTTTGCCTTATTCAAATCAGAGGTACTGTGTAGCATTTAAGATTGCATCTGATTTCTTTCACTTAACATATTTTCTAGGCATTTCCATTTTCCTACAGATGTCTCGAATTTATCCTTCTTTCTAGCTAGGTGTAGTATGTATAGATATCACATTTTATTTATCCATTTGTCTGTTGATGGACATGCAGGTTGCTCCCAAGATTATGCATTGTGCTGCTGTAGACACTGGTATGCATGCATAACTGTAATACAACGATTTTAGCTCTTTTGGAAAGATACCTAGAAGGGAAATAACAGGATCAAATGGAATTTCTGATTTTAATTCTTAAGAAATCTTCATACTGATTTCCATAATAGTTGTACCAGTTTACATTCACACTAAAAAATTAGGAGGGTTCTTTTTCTCTTTTAAAAGAAAATAGAAAAATCAAGATGCAAACAAACCAAAAAAAAAAAAAAAAAAAAAAAAAAAAAAAAAAAAAAAAAAAAAAAAAAAAAAAAAAAAAAAAAAAAAAAAACAACTAAAGCAAAGCAAAAAACAATAGCAATATAGGTTTTCAAAACAAGATGTTAGGAATTCAGCAATGGTTGTTATATTGCATATTGTTATCTTCAAAATATCTGCTCAGCTTACCAGATACAGGAACAAAACAAAACAAAGCAAAGCAAAACAAAACATAAGATTTCTTTTTCTTTTTTTTTTTTTTTTTTTGGTACCGGGGATTGAATTCAACCTTGTGCCTGCTGGGAAGGCGCTTCCACTGCTGAACTAAATCCCCAGCCCTGTTTTTTTAGACGGGGTCTCACTGTGCAGTTCAGGCTAGTCTTGAACTCACTTTTGTAGCCCAGGCTGGTCACAAACTCAAAACTATCCTCCTGCCTCAGCCTCCCGAGTGCTGGCATTAAAGGCATGTACCACCATGCCCAGCTAAAACATAAGATTTCAAAAACAAAACAAAGAAATCCTCCACAGATGTTATAACACATATTGTTATCCTCCAAATAGATGCTTAGATTTCCAGCTGTAGGCCTGCAAAGTCAATTAAACAATACAAGCATTAAGTTATTATTTTGTTTTACTTCAGTAGCTATCATCTCAGCCTGAGTTTCTCTGGACCAGCTGGGGTGGGGCTGGAGGGTGTGCTCTTCTTGAGTCCCAGCCTGTGTGCCAGCTGGCTCATGGAAAGGCATGGTTTCAGGAGGGTGTTTTTTTTTTTTTTTTTTAAACTGCAGTTGTACCACCATTTGTTGTTTTTTGATGTTTGTCATTCTCTGTGGTTTAAGATGAAATTTGCATGTAATTTGCATTTCTCTTATGGCCAGAAATATTGAACATTTTTCATGTTTATTGGCCATTTGTACTTCTGAGAAGTCTATTCATTTCACCGACACATTTCTTGACTGGTCTTTTATTTATTTATTTATTTATTTTGGTTTTTCTGCAGCACCGGGGATTGAACTCACAACCTCATGCCTGTCAGACAGGCACGTAAGCCACTGAGCCAAACTCCCAGCCCTAGTTTTTTGAGGTAAGGTTGCACTATGTAGCTCAGGCCGGCCTTGAGCTTGCGTTGTAACCCAAGCTGGCCTGGAACTCACAACGCTCCTCCTACCTCAGCCTCCTGAGTGCTAGGATCAAAGGCGTGTGCCACCACGCCCCGCTGGTCTTTTATTTTGGATGGTCTAAATTTTTTTAGTCCTCTGTCAAAAGTAGCTCACAAATTTTTTGTCCTTTCTGTAGATTATCTCTTCTTTCTTACTATTTCCTTTGTTTTTTCTTTTTTGGTTTTTGTTTGTTTGTTTTCTGTTACCAGGAATGAAACTTAGGACTTTGCACTTGGCCAGGCAGCCTCTGTGCCACTGAGCTTTGTCCCTGGCCCTGATTCCTTTGTTTTTTTTAATTTGATATAATCCTATTTGTTGATTCTTGCTGTTATTTTGTGTGCAATTGGAGTCGGTTCAGAATATCCTTGCCTACATTTATAACTTCAAGTGTTTTACCTATTTTATCCTCTAGTGGATTCAGTGTTTGTTTTAATATTTAGATCTTTGATCTATTTTGATTTTAGTGTAGTGCATGGTGAGAGAGATGGGTCCAACTTTGGTCTGCTGCCTGTGGATATCCAGTATTCCCATTTATTAAATAGGCTATCTTTCCTCCAATGTGTGTGTTTGGCCCCTTTTTTGAAGACCAAATTACTGAAAATGTCTGGGAATCTTTCTATATCCATTCTGCTTGATCCACATGTCTGTTTCTGTGCCAGTACAATGCTGTTTGCATCAATGTTGCTTTGCAGTCTCACTCGATGCCCAGGATGGCTTTCTCCAGTTCTGCGAAGAACGCTGTGTTAGAATTCTGACTGAGATGGCATTAAGTCCATGTGGCCATTCTGTCAATACTGTTTCTGCCTATCCAGGAACAGGGAGCATCTTTCCATTCTCTGATGTTCTCTCCAATCTCCTCTTTCACAGTATTGTAGTTTTGATTGTAAAGTTCTTTCACTTGCTTGGTTAGACAAATTCCCAGGTCATTTAATTTTTCTGGATGCTATTGTGAATAGCATCCGTATTTCTTTCTCATTGAGTTCATTATTGATATACACAAATGCTATTGATTTTTGTGTGTCGATTTTGTAACCTCCTACATTACTTAAATTGGTGTTAATTCTAAGGGTGTGTGTGTGTGAGTGTGTGAGAAATACTTTGTGTCTTCTGTGTAGCGTATTATGTCATCTGCAAGTAATGATAGCTTTGACTTCTTCTCTTGTATGTATCCCTTTTCCTTTCTTTTGCCTAATTGCTGTAGTTAATGTTTCGAGTACTTTCTTGAACAGAAGTAGTGATAGTGGACATCCTTGTCTTGTTCTGATTTTAGAAGAAAAGCTTAAAAATTTTCCCCCATTCAATATGATGTTCAACATTGTCATAAATGGCTTTTATCAGATTCAAGTAGGGAGCTTCTATATCTGTTTTCTTCTTTTTTCAATCCTGAATGGGCGCATTTTGTCAAAAGCTCTTTTTGCATCTGTTGCTACAATCACATGGTTTTTGTTGTTGCTTCTGTATGTGCTGTAATACATTTATTGATTTATGTATAGTGAGCCATTCTTTTGACCCTAGGAAGAAACCTACTTGGTCATAATGTAGGATCCTTTTGATGACTCGTTCCATTCTATTTGTCAGTATCTTATTGAGGATTATTGCATCTGTGTTTATTAAGAAGATTGGCCTGTAGTTTTCTTTTATAGGTGGATCTTGGCGTAGGAATTTTAACTTAGAAATGTGTGTGAGTTGTTTTTGTTTTTGTTTTTGTTTTTGGTATTGGGAGTCAAACTCAGGACCTCGTTCCTGCCAGGCATGGGCTGTGCCGCTGAGCTACATCCCTGGCCCCTTATTAGGTAATGTATTGGAAACGGCATCTCATTATATTGCTCAGACTGGTCTTGAATTCTTGGGCTCAGGCTGACCTCTTGCCTCAGGCTCCTGAGTCCTGAGACTTCTGGTGTGCACCACCACACACAGCTAGAAATTTGTTATTTATTGCTTTTGTTGTTGTTTTTGCAGTGCTGGGGATCCAACCTAGGACCTCATGCATGCTCGGTAAGTGCTCTACTACTGAGTTACACCCAGCACTGGAAGCCCTTTACTACTGTTTCCTTTTGATTCACCACTTCACAGATGCTCTTATTTTGAAGAACAGAAAATAGAAGAATTATATAAATTGATGTGGTTGCACAAGAACTTTAGAATGTTAGTGCTGTTCAAGTTCTATTTTCGAGGCATGTACATCTCTTACACTGTACAGATGAAGAAGTTGAGTCTCAGAGAAAAGTTGTGAAACCTACATATCCTGGTAGAGACTGGGTAGCTCAGGAACGATGGAAGTCGTTTGGTTCACGGTTCTGAAGGTGGGACAGTTCGAGAGCGCAGCTTTGGCACCATCCCGTGGCAGAAGACCAAAGAGCAGGAATATGAGAATGAGAGAGGAAGGGAGCTGAACTGAACCTTTTCATCAGGAAGCCACACCCACAATCACTAACCCACTCCCAAAATAACAGCAGTAATCCATTATTATTTCACCCACAGCCTTCATAACTTACTCAGCGCTTGGTGTCCACCTCTTAAGCTAGGGAGCAAGTGCGGTGAGCCCTGGGTTTCATCCCTGGTGCTAAAAATGAAAGAAGGGGTAAAAACACTGCATTGGGAATTAGGTTTCCAACATCTGAATTTCTGAGGTCACATTCAAAGCATGACAAATTCACAATAAAAGATAATATAATAAATGGATTTCATAGTGCTATATGTATACATCCACAGAGAGTTTTTGCAGTTTTAAACCAGGTATGGTGCCACATGCCTGTAATCCCAGCCCTCAGGTAACTGAGGCAGGAGGATCACTGGAAGTTCAAGGCCAACCTGAGGTAAAAAGTGAGTTCAAGGCCAGCCTGAGCTACATAGTGAGACACTGTCTCAAAAAGACAAAAAGCAAACAAAACAAACAACAGAATACCTCATTGCCATTCTCAAGATCTGGAAGGCACCTCATTGTATAAACTACAGAATATTACAGCAGCCAGTTCCTGAATATCACAACACCTGCCACACCTTACACTAGCAGCATGTTCAGTGTACAACCTTTCTATACCCATACATTAGACAAGTGAACACAGCCTTCTGCTCGTTCAGTGTTTGGTAGGCTGAGAAATGGTTTTCCAAAGATAGCTGGACCCGTAATGTTACCTTATTTGGAAAAAAGGATCTTTCTGGTTGTGATTGATTAAATTAAGGCTCCTGAGATAAGACATTATCCTGGGTTGCGTGGGCAGGCCCTCAATGCCATGAGAAGCATCCTTGCAAGGAACACAAAAGGATATTTGATGCAAAAAAGAAGCCCACAGTGACCTGGAAGACAGATTAGAGAGATGCTGCCACAAGCCAAGCAATGCTCGAAGCAGGAGAAGCTTGGAAGAGGACAATAGTGGACCCGCCCCTCCGAGCATCTAAGTGAGCCACAGTTCTGCTGATGACTTCATCTGGCCCAGGAGACTGACCTGCAGAAAACTTCTGTCCTCTAGAGCTGTAAGAGAACAGACTTGCTGTTTCAGTCACCAGGGTTATGATCAACTGAAATAGCAGCTGCAGGAAAACTGATGCTCAGCACTGAAAAATTAAGTTTTCACCAACCATTTGCTAAATCCATCATACTTCTGTCTTCCAAGTCTTACATAAATACGTTGAATTGGCTGAAGCTACATTAAATCTAGAGTCCTAGGAATAAGAGTCTAGAAAATATAGGGGTTTTGCTTTCTAGCCTTTGATTATCAGAAGGGCACAGGATGAGAGCAGGATGAAGTGTGGAACTGTGTACCATATCTGTTACATTTGTGTCTTCAGAGGAAGTAGACCAGAATGAAGGTGAATTGCCAGAGGGTGTGTCACTGCAGTCTGAACTGTCTCATCTGAGTATTTGTTTTCCCAAGAACCCCATCAGAGTCTGGCTGGGCCACTGCCCACCTGCTCCCTGATCTGTGCTGTCTGTTTCTGGGGCCTTCCAAGAGCCACGTTTTCACAGTCCTGGTCCTTGGACTCTGGGGATGCTCCAGTCACAGACACACTCTTCGGGCTGCCCCACTTCACCCTACACCTCTCACTCAGCACGGGCATCTCTGCTCCTCAGGGCAACATCATGGGTGTTTAGCAGATTCCTTGACAGCTTCAAAATATCTGAACAACATTTCTCTAGAACTTTTGATATGTAGCTTCTAGAGAAGTAAATTAACTCTCTTAGCTGCTTTACAATAACCCGCGTTAACGCAGTTGTTCAAGTACTTGAGAATCTAAGCACTTGACATTCAGTTTTATTGCTCTAAAATAATTTTTAAAGTTATCATCCACTTTAAAATTATGCCATGGTATTAAACAAAAAATGATTAATTGGCCAGGTGTGGTGGCACATGCTTGTGACCCCAGCACTTGGGAGGCTGGGACAGGAAGATTGCCATAATTTCAAGGCCAGCCTGGGATGCGTAGTGAGTTCAAGGCTACCCTGAACCAGACAGTGAAGCCCTGGCTCAAAAGAAATAAAAAACAAAAAGAAATGATTAGCTGTGACTCAGGGCACAGTGCTGATGTTGTTTGCCAGGTGTTTGTCCCAGGTCATAATCCATATGATGATTAATTTAATGGCACAGATACTTCAGGTGACCACAGAGCCCTCCTAGGAGTGTGTAGACATTAATATTCTGGTTCACTTATGCTTTTTGCTAACCAACTGTTCAAAAGTATTGAAATACATTTCATATACTATCATTAATCCATTCAATGAAAAAAAAAAACTCAGAATGCATTTAGAAGACAGTGGAACTGTACCAGATTTTATTTTTTAAATCATTTTGTTCCTTTGGTGTTAGAATACCTAAATTCTAAATCCAGAAATTTCATTTCAGACAATTTGTCCTACATTTATACACATATTTTTGAAAAAATTCTAAATAAGGTTACTTACTACAACATTGCATGTCATAGGAAAAGAGTAAAAATAACAGTGTAAAGCAGGAGAGGACAGGTTTAAATGATTTTGCTACAACAGTATATTAGAACAGTATGAAGTTTTAAAAAGATTTAAAAATCTCTCTCTGGCTGGGCGTGGTGAGGCACGCCTGTAATCCCAGCACTTGGAAGGCTGAGGCAAAAGGTTTGCCACAAGTTTGAGGCCAGCCAGGGCTACACAGTAAGGTCAAGGCTTACCTGAACGATATGACAAGACCCTCAAAAAACAAAACAAAACTAAGTCTCTGGATTAATTATAGGAAAATCTGCAAGGAAATATTTATGGAATTTTGTGTGGTACAATCACATGTTCTTGTTTCCACATGCTACATGCATGAGGAAAACAAATGTGTATGGAGGCAATGTGCTGATGGAGACGGTGCTCACAACACATCTTGAAATACTCATGTCAGTGTATTTTCTATTTGGAAATTTTAAAAATCTTTGCACTTCAGAATATCTTGAGTGTAAAACATACCAAAGCCTAACTTTCTTGTTAAATAATATTATCTTGCACAGAGAGGCATTTACATAAGGAAGATTCAGTTGCAAATAGTCAAGCTGAGTTTAAAGGTGTTTTATTGTGCCTGAAAGAAAAATGGAATCTCAAAAGTAAATAAATATAGATTACCATTTTTTTTTTTTTTTTTTTTGGCACTGGAAATTGAACTCATGACCTCACACTGGCCAGGCAGGTGCTGTGCCACTGAGCTACATCCCTGGCCCTATAGGTTACTTTTTTTTTTTTTTTTTTTTGCGGCACCGGGGATTGAACTCACAACCTTGCGCCTGCCAGGGCAGGCGCTTAAGCCACTGAGCCAAACTCCCGGCCCTGGTTTTTTGAGGCAGGGTCGCACTATGTAGCTCAGGTTGGCCTTGCGCCGCGTTGTAGCCCAAGCCGGCCTCGAACTCACACTCCACCTACCTCAGCCTCCCGAGTGCTGGGATTAAAGGCATGCGCCACCACGCCCGGCTTAGGTTACTTATTAAGATTTATAGTTTCTCTGACTTATTTGAGACTGAGTTACTGATAATGATACTCCCCCATTGTCCTAGGATACCTTATTTTTGGTGTGAGCCTATCATCAGTGTTCACCATTCGTTCATTCATTCATTCACTCAGTAGACAAGTGTTGTATGCATACTACACATGTAAGTCTCTTTGCCATGGATACTAAAGATGAGTGAAATGATGTTTCTCATCCTCTTTATTACCCCCATTCATGAACTCGTGACTTAGAAGGAAAGGATACAGGTAGATTGGGCAGCAGGTGTATCAATAATTATAAAATTATGAAGTTGGTGCTAATAACATCTGCAAAGTACTGCATAAATGCTGGAAATTGTGTTATTGACTGCTATCTTTATGTTTACATAGATATCCTTAATATTTTTAAATGAAGCGGTTTTTTGTTTTTGTTTTTTGGTACTGGCAGTTGAACTTGCCGGGCAGGCACTGTGCTGCTGTGCTGCATCCCTGACCCAATAGTTATCTTCTGAGAAAAATGAGATCTTTCCTCTTCATAGTTTTTAAATTGTGGCAGAATCCTTGGAATATAAAAGTTACTGTCTTAACCATTTTTCAGTGTTAAGTGTGTTTACATTGTTACATAATTAATCTCTTTAAGTCCTGTGTTGCCAAACTGAAATTCCGTACCTGCTACACAGCTCCCCACTGCTCCCTACTCCCAGTTTCTGGCATCCACTCTTCTGCTTTTTGTCTTATAAATTTCACTACTCTTAAGTACCTCACATAAGTGAAATCATACGGTACTTGTGTTTTTGCTGTTAGACTGTTTTATATAGCACTATATTATTTATCATCATGTCATATCGTAAAGTGAAGCCAGTCACAGAAGGTTAAATTCTGCATGGTTTCTCTAATGAGAGATCCAAAATACAAATAATTTAAAGAGCAAAATAAAAGAGGTATGGTAAGAAACGAAGGTAGACTCTTCAAAGATGGGAATAGGATTTGGGGAGGAAGGGCGAGTAGAGGGTGGGAAGGGAACTATCAGGATGGCCTATGTAAACCGGGCGTGGTGGCGCACGCCTTTAATCCCAGCACTCAGGAGGTTGAGGTAGGAGGAACATTGTGAGTTCGAGGCCAGCCTAAGCTACATAGTGTGACCCTGCCTCAAAAAAACTAGGGCTGGGAGTTTGGCTCAATGGCTTAAGCACCTGTCTGGCAGACACAACGTTGTGAGTTCGATCCCTGGTGCTGCATAAAAAAAAAAAAAAAAAAAAAAAAAAAGCCAGTAGTACAGTAACCAGGAAATTTAGGTCATAAAAGATAGAATTTCTGTAACTTCTCCTGAAGGGAAAATTAGAATTTAACTGGACTGACAGAAAGGTACTAAAGATAGAGGTAGATTTACAGTTGCAGTTTAATGTTTATATACCTCACAAAAAGGGACTAAATGTTGATCTTTGGAGAGCATTATATACCTTATCCTACAGAACAGCTGCGGTGTTATGTTTTAAATAAATGTCAATGATTTTTCCAGTGTTAAAAATTCATTCTGGTCTGAAGTGTAGCTCAAGGGTAGAGTGCATGCCTAGAATGTGTGAGGCCCTGAGTTCAGTCTCCAGCAATAATAATAGTAGTAATAATCATTTATTTCTGTAGCCAATAAAGGACTTCCAGGTACCACTTATAAGATTCCTTTATTTAGATAACAGTATCTGTAATTGTGAGAAAAACATGAGCAGAAACAAAAATGTTTCTTCTAAACTTCCTAAATGTCTGCTTCTAAGAAACTGAAAGTTATTCATATCCGTCATATATGTCTGTGCCAAATGTCATGTGGGCATTAGTAGATTTTCTCACATATTTGTCAGCTTTTGCTGATAACACTACTTCAGCAAGCCATGCCTAAGCTCAGCAGCTTTAGCAGTAAGCACTGATTTTTGTGATCCTCGGTCTTCAGATCATCTAGACTTTGGCTGATGTAGGCTGACTCAGCCGCATGCTGTAGGACCAGTTTAGATCTTCTCAGGGGCACAGATCCCAGGAGCAACATCCGTATAGAGAAGGTGTTCTCATCGTAGGTACCTGATCATGAGGAGTGCGAACCCAGTTACCTACACGTTTTAGATTTCCACTCACTTATATTTGGCAACTGCCCATTGAATGTGACCAGGCTCATCAGAAATGTGGCAATATTTCCCTTAGAGGGCAGTCAGAATTTTAGGAAGCAAAGAAAAGCTACCTTCTAAATTTGAAAAGTGTGCATACATACTCAGGTGCATATATACACAAGTGGTACTAAATATACAGATGCTAATAGATAGCTTTTAGCAACCATCTGTTTTGTATATGCTATAAATTTATCATTTATTTTAAAATAAAAGCAGTTATATGTAAAAATTTATGTGCGGATATACTCACAGCAGTAGTCAGAAATATTTTTTTCCTGTGCTGGCTTTTACTGTTTTAGTTGTACAATTTTTTGTTTTGTTGTATGTTGTGTTAAAACCACCATAGAGTTGGACTAAAAATAGAACTTCTGCATATGCCAGAATTCCTTCAGTGCTTCTGAGGAGGACATGTGGGTGCCTGCGAGACAGGTTTCCAGACAGAAATGTGTGCCCGGAGAATGGAGAGAGCGCAGAAAAGAAGGGGTGAAGGGAAGAGAGGGCGGTGACTGAGGCAGCGCCCGGGTTGGACGGTGGTAACTCAGCGGCAGTTGCTCTGCACTTACCTCGTCACACAGAGGCCTTTGCATTTCGTGACTTTACCTCCATGCCTTCACTAGCTAAGGGGCATAACCACATACTTATGGCTGATTTTGGAGAAAATAATCAATGATTATCTGACAAAGACACAGTTCTTTTAATATGCTTTCATAGAATACCAGATGTGCAGATATAATAGGAACCTTTTTTAAAAATACCAAATAAATAAATGCTTTGGGGAGGAGAGGGGACAATATGGGAACTGTAAAAAATAAATTAAGGATTTCAGTGGTTTTAGAAATGATTTTAGGATCATTTTCTGAACTTGTTTATTTCATGGAGCCCTGTCTAGTTTATGCTTAAGGCATATTTCTTCCCAGTTTCCCACCCCTGGAGATTGAACCCAGGGCCCCCACGCTGAGCTATATTCCCAGCAGTTTTCTATCTATTTTTTCATGTTGAGACAGGTCTTGCTATGATTCTAAGTTTGCCCATTCTGGACTCCCACTCATGTTCTTTCTGCCTCAGCCTTCCAGAGTGCTGGGATCATAGATGTGTACCACTCCACCAGCTCTTGATGCCCTCCCTAACGGCCTCCTTGGCTTCTCTCGTCCTGCCGTAGGTTCATCCCTTATTAATGTGACCTTTGCTGCTGGCCGATGTCTCTGCTGCCACACCACTAGAAACAGAGTATATGCAGCCTATTCATTTGCCTGCTTTTTAAAAATATTTATCTCTGACAACAGCATTGGATACCTTAGCCTACTAAGTATAACTAAAAAAGTATATATTGATGAAATTTAATAGATTATGTACTTTTTTAATTGTAGATAAATTCCCAGACTCATTTCAAGATAAAATAATTATGTTTGTTTTGTAGAAAAGCAACCCTGAATATATTTCAGTCACATATAACAGCATGGTTAAATCTTTAAAATATAATAGTGAGTAAAACAAGTAAGTCATAACAAGTCCATATACAGTACATAAAATTCAGAAACAAGTAAAACTAAGCATATAAGAATGGTGATACCATTAAGAAAAGCAGTGAAATAATTTCCACCAGATTCAAAATAGTGACTGTTGCTGGGAGGAAGAAAACTTTAAAGACCAGGAAAAAAGAGCAGGTAGGAGGGTTTCAGGAACCTGGATCCTTTTATTTCTTGGTTTACATGGTAGCTACGTGAGTGTTTCCACCATAATAATTTACTCACCTATACATTTGTATTATATTTCTGTGTATATATGTATGTATCTTATAATTTAAAAAACAGATTTTTAAAAGGGAAAATGATCATTACAAAATGAGAAAGCCAAAGAAACAGAAATATATAAAAAAGAGATCATTAGAAATTTAATTTAAAAAAACTAATCTTTTTTCTTTTAAGCATGTATCTTCTCTAGAAGAGTGAGCAGAAGTTAGTATCATAATTAAAACAACATAAAATGGGGGAGAATTATTAACTCATTATGGGAGTAATTTGTATTTTTTGGCTCAGTCAATAAATGATGGGAAAGTATAATTTTAACTTTTTATAGTAAAATTATTTTATGGTAATTTTCTGAGAAAGAAAGTCTTCAGTATGCATTGTGGATTTAGAAGTATCATTTATAGACTAGATAAGAAAATCGACTAGAAAAAAGAAAAAGAAAATCGACTAGAGGTGTTTGAGTGGCACACTGATTTGATTCTTTTATTATGAGTTTGTGAATTTTAATTTGCTTTTGTTTTAAACAGAATATTATAATGATTAAGTTTCTTTTTTTCCCCACTGTTAATATAAGGTCAAATGGAATTTTCTTACTTCATTAGATTATTGATGCTTTCCAGACCATGTTAGTTATTTTCAAAATTTGCTGTATGAGTGACAAACTCATTGTTTTATCCTATCTGAAAAATATGAATGAACAGAATAAAGGCAATAAAGGTCTGGCAGAAATTATAGCAAAAATATTTGGGGGAACATATTTAATAGTGTTTCCATTTTCTTCAAAGGATTTTTTAAAGTTTAGAATACTTACAGATTATTATGATAGTTACTGAAACTTTTATTTACTTAGAATGTGATTTTTATACTTCTTAATGATTTTATTCCAGTCATATATAATTAACTTATTTTTAATAAAAGAAACAAAATGCTGAAATTCAGACTCTTCTAATCATAAAACAGCTCTTTTAAATACATTCTAAAAAAATTGAAATTAGGAATACTTAATGAACCTATAAGTTACAGGGGATAGGCACTGAGTGTCTGTTCTGGCTTTTTCTCTTCTAACCTTTTGCATTTTTTGGTTTAATCTCAGCTTAGTTCCCTTTTTTCTCCCCAGTTCGCTACTTGTTCCATTTACAAATCAGGCGTAAAACACCTTGACTCAATTAGCAGATATGGTCTTTGTTTATTGTTGTTGTTTGTTTTCTATAAACTAAGAGTTATTCAGAATGATTAACAAGTTAAGTATAAACTGGTCTTAAATATTCAGTATTAAAAACAAATGAGCAAAACCTGCCCTCTCTTGGTTTGTAAAAGTACCCTAAACACAATAATCTGATTGTGAGTACTGTGTAGTTGTCATTCAAAACTATGAATTGTATTCCTTATAAAATATTTAACACCAACCTGCATACTGTGGCACAGAAATGATATTTTAGCAATCTGGATTCTTTTGTGAAGGAATTCGTTGAACTCCTATCATAGTAATTGTTTTGACTCTTAAAATGTTTTTCTCTGCTTTTATGAAAAGAACATTGCTAAAAAAAAAAAAAAAAAAAATCTCTAACTTGCCTTTCTACAAACAGTGGTGAAGACTAAGGCCTGGGTAACCAGCGCTGTTTTATTTAACCCTCCTCTGGGCTTGCCGCACACGAAACAACAGTGTTGTTCTTTCTTTGACATGAACCCAGACACAGCCAAGCGTCGAAAGGAAGCAGACAGCACGCCTCCAGCCGGGCCGGCCTGGCTCCAGCATCTGTAAACAGAAACATCCCGGCTCCCTCCAGCAGACAGCGGCTGCCTGTCTGTCCGCCCGCCTTCGGAAGCGCGTGCTCGAGCTAGCGTGGCCGTGGCGCGCAGGGCCCACGGCGGTGTTTGTGTGTGGCTGGAGGTTTGACCGAGAAAACTGAGGAGAAAGGAAAAGCGGTTTAGTGGAGCTACGGGAACGAGACAGTTCCGGCACAGCGCAGACAGTACATCACACACGGGACAGAAAAGGGATTTTTTTAAAGAACAAAGGGTGTTAGAAGTTTGCTAGTTAAAGGCCCCTTTTACTACACATACATGTTGAACACACAGATTGAAATATTTTTCCTGGCAGTTTTTCATATACACCATGTGATGTAACCTGGAAAGTTTCTAATTTGAAATGTTTAACATTAATTAGTATAGCATTTAGCATGTTTAAAAATACATTTTAGTGCTTTTTTCATCCTCTCCAATATATAAATTATCGTATCACCATCATTATCATCATTATTATTTAGGTTTGTTTGTTTTTTGTTTTTGTGTTGTATTGAAACAGGATTTTGCTTTTTCGTGCAGGATGGCTTGAACTCACTATGTAGCCCAGGCTGGCTTCAAACTTTCAGCAGTCTACCTGCCTCAGCCTCCCAAGAGCTGGCTTTACAAGGATGTGCCACCACACCTGGCTTCTATTATGTGATTAATAATTAATGTTTTAGATTTTGATTTAATGAATATAATGTAAAAGTTATATGTTTTCTTTTGTAAATTTAAGACTGCTGAGTCTTCCAAAAATAGTAGATAATTTATATGCTATAAAATCAGAAGAACCTTAGGTCCCCTAGTACATGGTCTATTTGTTTTTCCAGTACTGGGGATCAAACTCTCAACCTTGCACCTGCCAGGCATGCGCTTAAGCCACTGAGCTAAATTCCCGGCCCTTGTACTTCATTTTTTAATAGCTTGTTGCATTTTAATAGCAAATGGAGGAACAGCACAAAAGCAGACATTAAAACACGTAGAA
This sequence comes from Dasyprocta punctata, assembly GCA_004363535.1. NCBI lineage: Eukaryota > Metazoa > Chordata > Mammalia > Rodentia > Dasyproctidae > Dasyprocta > Dasyprocta punctata. The sequence continues at coordinate 69,560 of RJWM01004712.1, forward strand.
TTTGTATGTAGGATGATTCCGAAGTATTGCAACTGAACAGGCAAATCTAAAGTATAATAAAAATGCTACAAAATACCATTTAGTTGTTGGTAAGACATTCACATTGTTTATAACTCTAAATGATAGCATTGCCTAGAATTTTTTTTTTTTTTTTGGTGTGTGTGGCACCGGGGATTGAACTCACAACTTCATGTCTGCCAGACAGGCACTTAAGCCACTGAGCCAAACTCTCAGTCCTAGTTTTTTGAGGCAGGGTTGCACTATGTAGCTCAGGCCGGCCTTGCTCACATTGTAGCCCAAGCCGGTGGCAAACTCACAACGCTCCTCCTACCTCACCCTCCCCAGTGCTGGGATTAAAGTCGTGCTCCCCCACACCCAGCTATTGTTCAGAAATTTTAATAGGTTTATCTGTAATTGTAAAGTTGAGCTGTTGAATTTATTCACTGAAACATTCTGACATGTGGCAATACTTTATTTCCCCACATTTATATTGCAAATTCATGTACTAATAGAAGAACTGCCAGTATGTACCTAAATCTTGCCTTATTTTCCCATTAGCAATAATACGTTTAGGTACCTTTGGTCCTATGAGAAAAATATGTAATATTCAGAACTGCCTGTAACGGGAATAAGAGAATTTTTTTTCCTGATATTGAATCCTTGTAGCTCCAGCACTGAGCTATATGTGCACCCCTAGAAATTTTGTTGTTTTAAAAATGAAATGTTGTCGAGAGTGGTGGCGTATGCCTTTAATCCCAGCACTCGGGAGGCTGAGGTAGGTGGAGTGCTGTGAGTTCGAGGCCGGCTTGGGCTACAACGTGAGCGCAAGGCTGGCCTGAGCTACATAGTGCGACCCTGCCTCAAAAAACTAGGGCTGGGAGTTTGGCTCAGGGGCTTAAGCGCCTGTCTAGCAGGCGCGAGGCTATGAGTTTCATCCCCTGTGCCGCAAAAAGAAAAAAATAAAATAAATAAAAATGAAATGTTTTATATCATAGTGGAATTCTTAAGCATGTCCACAAACAAGAGGCTTGCTAACCACATGTTTTTTGGCACAATTATTACACCTTTGGCATGGAGAGCATACAAGTTGACATTCTCAGAAGGCCACCCAGGCAGACTTTACTGACCTTACAGAGGTTATTCATACCCGTTTTGAAGTTCTGAACAGTAAAGTTTCTCACACTAGACTTTGGGGAAGTTTGCAAACGAGAAATTCAGTATGCTGCTTTTATAGAGTACACATTCCCAGGTTTTTGATGAAGTTTTTCATCTATCCTATAGAAGGTGATCGTATCAGCAGCTTTTGTAGAAATATGCTTAGTAGGTGTTTTACCACTAGCTGATTTTACACACTGCTTTGTTTGAACTGTGGTATACAGACCTCCTTACTCTCTGTTTTCTTTAACTGAAGGTTGGCAAGGTAACAGTGGTGGTGGCATTCTATAACTAATTTACTTTCTGGATTAAAAAAAAGGTCTCAAGTCTTGCATGGTAGTGGTCTATATCCCAGCTACTACAGAGGCTGATGTGGGAATTCCTTGAGCCCAGGAATTCCAGACCAGTTTTGGGCAACATAGCAAGGTCCCATTGCAGAAAGGGGATTAGGAGAAGTTATACAATTGGTCCATAGGACTAAAGTAGGACTAAAGTTTACAAGCTCTTTCCACAAAGTCAGTGTTACATATAATATTTTGATAGGGTACTATTATCAATAGTAGGATACTTATTTTCCAACCATTAATTGTTTATGATAATGTAACCTGCAGTTTAATTTTGACATTAAATTACTATCCATCATAGTTGCTCTTATTTGATACAGTGCCTCAAGACAAATTTTCCTACCAAGCCATCACTAGCTTTCCCATCACTGGGACACAGTGCACAACTGCTCCAGTTTAAGGGAGGGGAGGTTTGATTTGGCTCCCAGTTGCAGGGTATTGAATCCATGATCAGCTGGCTCCAAGGCAGAGTGCTGTGGCAGAGCAAAGATGCTTATTAGTTCCTGGTGGCCAAGGAGCTGGGGAGGGGCCAGAGGCTATGTGCAGTCCACAGAGCCACGTCTCTGTGTCCCCTGACTCTCAGGACTGTGCTTTATGAAGCCCCTAGGTGGCTCCCTGCTGGTCACAATGACACAATTAAACTTGTTCACATCACAGATACCTTAGTCAGGTTAGAAAACTGTCCCAAAGTATCATAAACTAACTGGCCTAAAGTTCTAGAGGCTGGGAAGTCCGTATCAAGGTCCTCCCAGATCCAGTGTCCGGCAGAGACCTACTTGCTGATTTGCAGATGGCCATCTTCTCATCCTGCCCTCACATGACAGAACAGACTGTGATTCAGTGGCTCCTTTCAGCTGGCACTGATGCTTTGTGAGGACTCAACCCTCAAGATTATTCCTCACGGGTACCACTTCCAAACCCAGCATACAGACTTGTGAGGGACACATTCAGTTGAATCACAGCACTAAGTATAAGATTTTTTTTTTAATTCTGTTTGTGCCATTCTCTATTCTTAGTTTGTAAAATACCCGTGTCTCACCCACACCTTCCATGCCACGCTGCACCGCTGTTCTGTGTGGTGGGGTTTGCGGGGAGGCAGTGGAGTAAGGCTTACCTAGCTGAGAACCAGAAAGCATGCTAAGAAGCCTGTGACCAGTTGTCGTAGTCACTTTCTCATTTCTGGGGATTTTTTTTTTCTTTTTTCGGCACTGGGGCTCGAACTCACAACCTTGCACCTGACACACAGGCACTTAAGCCACTGAGCCAAACTCCCAGCACTTTATCATTTCTGGGATATGGTACCCAACACCTGTAGTTTAAAAGTAGAAGGTTTAAAAAAAATAATTAAAATAAATAAAATAAAGGAAGGTTTATTTTGACTCACATTTCAGAAGCTTCAGCTGGTGGTCGGCAGGCTCTGGTGGAGAGCAGATGGGCCTGGCCTAGAGGCAGCTGCTCACGATAACAAAGGATGAGATAGGAAAATTGGAAATTGGGCACGATGATTTTTTTTTTTTCAGGCACAATGATTTTTAAAAACCCTAGTCTGGGAATCACTAATGGATCCAAAGAGTATCATCATGGACTAATTGATATGCAAAGGGATAATTCCCAGCTTGTGTTTCCTCTAAAATATTTGGGAAACCAGGAAAAATGTACTTTGTGTGTTAAAGAACATTTTATGTTGCATAATAGCTCAAATTAAAAAGAATTTTTAATTACCAAGTATTCATTTGCCTTGTTTTCAACTTTATTTACCTTTCCAGTGCAAATAAGGAGGACAAACTGGTTTGGGATGGTTGAAGAAGACAAGTTCTGTTGTATCCTGTTTAGATGTCTCTAAAATATTCAGAGAGAAATATAAAAAATATTTGTTTAAGGAACTCTGTGTGGACCAGGCATGGTGGTATACCCCTGTAAGGAAGTATGAGGCAGGAGGAAGCTGAGGCAGGAGAATCAATGCAAGTTCGAGGTCAACTTGGTCTACAAAGTGAGTTCAAGGCCAGCCTGAACTGCATAGGGAGATCCTGTCTCAAAAAGAAAAAAGGAAATAAACTCTGTATGTTTATGAATTGATTCATGTAATTATTTAATCTACATTATTTCAGGTATCAGTCCAGCTGGTATAGCCACCATGTCGGGCCAGCACCACATTTAAAGAGATTCTTCTGGTGCACGTTTTTCCCTGCCCAGCTCAGTAGTTGAGTCAAAGGGAAAGCCAGGTAGAGGCAAGCATGCTAAGCGTCCTGTCATCAGCTACCTCAGTCATTGTCTCATTGTGGGGCACAATGCCAAGCACCTGCAACTGAAAAGGACGAGTTTTACTCACTCCTATGTTAGTTTAAAAAATTATTTCAATCTTACCAAGTGTTACTGCCTTACTATTAATTTAGCTCATCAGTATTGGACTTGAGTTCAGCTGTATGTAGAATGTGGTATCCACATTTTTATCCCAGTAATAATTGTCATGGTTTGTCCGTATCTGTCCTTGTTACAGTTTGGATCTAGATGGTCCCCGAAGCCTCATCTGTTTAGAGATGGGGTTTTGGATGTGACTGGATTCCGAGGGCACCATACTCATCAGCAAGTCGATCCATGCTTGGTTTAAGGTGCTGCTGGGTTTAAGGGCACTGGCTGGCAGAGGAGCGTCTCCTGCCAACTCCTCTTCCTCCAGACTTCCCGGCTGCACGAGGGGAGCACTCGCCTCTGTCAGACTCCTCTACCATGCTGCTTCTGCAGAGTCCAAATTAAACCTCTCCCCCTTTAAGTCGTGAGTGTCGGGCATTTTGTCCCAGCAATGGGAAACCTGACTAACAGCAACCTGTGTAGGAGAAGGTATCTGTCATTCAAGGTTGTCTCACCTCTTAAACCAGATCACACTAGCATTTAGCTTCTCACAACCTCTGTCTGTGGCTCAGCTGTCAGTTATAAGATTGGCAGTTGCCACCTTAACTAGTTCAGGTTTTTTTCTTAAAAGTGAAACGTGATGACTGCAAAATCTGTTATGTTCTAGTGCAGAGCAAGATGGCTTTTTATTCTCCTGAGTTTGACTCCTGGTACCCAAAAAAAAAAAAAAATTTGTTTAAAAATTCAGCTGTACTTCAGGTTGTTTACAAGAGATCTGTCTAAAATATAAGAACACAGAAAGGTAATCAATACCAAGGAGACTCTACAGATAATAAGTGTGCTGATGTCAGATTAAATGAACTTTCAGTCATCAAACATTACTGGACGCTAAGTACATTGCTTCATAGCAACAAATATTCAGTTCAACAGGGAGATAAAACTATTTCAACTGGTCTTGTGGCACAGACCTGTAATCCCAGCACTCAGGAGGTTGAGGCAGGAGGATCCCCTGGAATTCAAGGCCAGCATGGACCACATAGTGAGTCTGTCTTTAAAAAAAAAAACCTGTTTAAAATTTCTATACACCTAGTAACATAACTTTAAAGTGGATGAACCAAAATTGATAGAAACAAAAGAAGAGATAAATTCTTAATAATAGTGGAAGATTTAAACACATCTTTTTTTGTGAAATCAATAAAAGTCAATTTAATAATCAGGTAGATCTGAACTTTTCAATGAAATATTCACAAGGCAAAACAGTGTAAGTAACCTAAATTGTGTCTTTAAAGGTTCTTAGTGATATGTGATAATCCTAAATGAAAAGAAGCAGATTATGGGATTGGATATAGTAATTCCAATCTCATTTACATGCTATAAGTAGATTGGGAAAGTGTACCACTTTCTCTTCGGTTTTTCACAGTTTGATTATAATGCATGTAGGTAAGATTTTCTTTGCAGTTACCCTCTTTCGTGTTTACTAATGATAATCTGTAGCTTGATTTCTCTCGTCAGTTTTGGAAACATGCCTTATCTCAAGATTTATTGCATACTATTTCGTATCTTTCTCCTATGTGACTCTGATGATGTGTACTGTATTTTAGGCCCTTTTGAATTCTTTGTTCTTTTTTCCCCTTTTCACTTTGTAATTTAGTATAGGTAATTTCTGTTTATATGTATGCAGGCCCACTGATTCTTTTGTCACTCATATCTTCTAATAATCACATTAAAAGACTTCTCTAGGTCTATTACTGTATGTTTTATTTCCAGCATTTCCACTTGGTGCTTTTAAACAGTTTATCTCTCTCTCATCTCACATTGCCTCTCTATTCACTTAATGTGTGACTCACTTTTTCACTGTCTTCTGTAGCGTATTTATCCTAGTTACTTTGAAGTTGCTGATAATTTCACCGTCTGAGGTGGTACATGCTGCATCATTCCTGTGTCTGTTAACTATTTTCTGTCTTAATCATGCTCCTGTGTTTTCTTGCTTCCTTATGTGTCTTTTTATTTGTGGTTGAATACTGAACGTTGCAGATAAAATCAGAGTCGAGTCTAAGGTAAATAATACTTACATTGAGAAGTATTATTGTCAAGCTATTAAAAGGGACAGGTAAAAAAATACAATCTGTTATTTGAACTGTTTCTGGGCTTTATTGTTGCCTTAGTTTGATCTGGTTCACCATTACCTTCAAACGATTTGAGGGCAAAGTTTGGGATTTGGATGCCTGGAGAATTTCTCTCAGTTCTGTGTTGCTCTCAAGATTCAGTAAACCTATACCGTGGCATTTTAGGAAAAGCTCTCTCAACCTTTTTCTTGGTTCAGCCTCGGGTGGATACAGTCTTACCAGGAGAGAGGACATGGGATCCCCAGAGGATTTGTCTCAGTTCTCCTGCCCTGGCCTCAGACTTTGAGCCGCTACACCTCAAGGTGTTTTCTCCATTCACCCTTACCAGCCAGTGCAGCTCTTGGTGAAAGCCTGTGGAGAAAGCATTGGCTGGTAATTGTAAACTCTCTGTCTGGCATCCCTAGATGCTCTGTATTGTCTTGCCATTGTTACATGCAACCTTTTTACTTCTGCAGTGGTGCTTCACCTGGGATGCATGAAATGCAGTTCTGGGCTGGGATTCCAGGATGAGGTGATAGTGGGTGAGGTCCTGGGGGTGGGGCAGCTCTTCTCCTGGCTTGTGGATGATCACCTTCCACGTCTCCCGTGGTGGAAGAAAGGGCGCAGGAAGGAGAATGGAAGAAGGTTGGGAGGATGAAAGAACAAAGGAGAAAAGCCTCTCAGGTATCTCCTTTTCTAAGGCAGCAGTCCCATCATAAGGGCCCCTACCTTCAGGATCTCATCTGCACCTCATCACCTCCCAGAGGCCCCGCCCCGAGGGGGTTGTGGCTTCAGTGTATGAATGCTGGGGAGAACACACGATTCAGTCCTAGCACACAGTGTGACGAGTAATAAGAGAAAATGAGAGGGGGAATGAGTAGGTAATGGGACACAGTAACTTCCTGGACAGCTTTTCTGTAAACCTAAAACTAGTATAATAAAATCAATCAAAAGTAATAATAAAGGCAAGATAAAATTGCAGAGTTAAATTTCAGAGCGATTTAAAAATAGGCAAAATTTCCTTTGATGTCTACTGCTCTAACAGAGTGCTGAAGTGACAACAAGCTATCTCAAAGCCACCATCACCATGACTGCTCTTGGTCTTCCTTTCCCTTTCCTTTCCTTTCCTTTCTCCAAACCCTCTATTTTACCTTAAATATCACTTCTTCTGTTACCTCGTTTCTTCTTTTTTTCCTTCACTTTACATCTCCAACTATTTTTTCCCTTTTGACTCTTAATAAAACAAAATGTATTATTTGCTGATATGTAAAGTAAAATACTATGCTTTTTGTTCTTTGAGAAGTACCTAAACATTAAATGTTTTCCCTTAAAATTTTGTTTCCAAAAGACAAAATACAGTAGTCTCCATTTTTCCAGTTTCTGAAGTTTCAGTTACCTGTGGTCAACTATGGTCCAAAAATATTAAATGGAAATTTTCAGAATAAACGAGTAGTGTAATGAGGTCTCACCTTCTGGAAATCGCTGGATTTATTTTCAAGTTATTTTGAGCCCAAGGTTGGTTAAATGTACAGCTGCAGAACCTCCAGTTAATGAGGGCCAGCTGTATAAGGCCCAGCACTGTCACAGGTTTTGGGCACTGTGCGCTATGCATCTTAGAATGTATCCCCATGAATAAGGGCAGACCCCTTCCTTGCCGGTGTGTTAAAAATCATAAGTAAGCACATCAAGTGTTTGTGCAAACCATTACCTCTATGCGGCTCCAAAACATTTTCATCAGCCCACAAGGGAAACTCCATATGTAGTAAGCAGTCACACCCTTTTCCCTCTTTCTGCTTCCTTAGCAACTCTTGTTCTGCTTAGTGTCTCTATGGATTTGCCTGCTCTAGTTGTTTAACATAAATAGAATTATAGAATATACGACATTTAATGTATTGCTTTTGTGTGTGTGATATACCACATTTTTTATCCATTTGTGAGTGTTGTTTCTACTTTGGGCCTTATGAATAGTGATGCTAAGAGCATTCATGTAAAAGTTCTTGTTTGCACTCTTGTTTTCAGTTCCTTTGGGCGTGTGCCTAGGAACATATTTCCAGATCTTATGAAAAGGGAATATATTGCTGGATCTTATAGAAATTCTTTTCACCTTTTTGAGGGTCCCTCATTGTTTTCTGCTGCCTTCTGTATCATTTCATTTCCCCATCAGAAATGTATGAAAGTTTGTTTCTCTGAATTCATGCCAATACTTTTTATTTTCCTCTTAAAAAAAAAAATCTTTGCCATTCTTGTATCTCATTATAGTAAGATATGTTTTTATGTGTAGCTTTTCTGCCTATAGTTTATATGTTAAAAGTAGGTATAATTACCAATATGTTAAAATCTATGGCTAATAAATGTCCTACAAACTAAAAGTATTTCAGTGCTTCAACAGATTCTTCTATAAAAACATCATTTTGACACTTTAATATGCAACTGTGGTTAATTTGGGTAAACTAAATTTCATTTAAAACAGGCATGCACATCAGAGGCGCACTGCTATACAGAATTCTTTCTTTGCCATAGAAACTTCTATTTTGAATACCACATGTAATTGTAATGTCTGAAGTAAAAAAAATTTTTAAATACAGTATGCTGGATTTCAACAAAATAGAATGATTAAATAAGGATATTAGCAGTCATCAAAGCATCACTTCTGGTCAGTATTACCAAACATTACATAAATACCTCTAGTTAAATGACATATAGCTACTTCATAGGGTAATTAATTCACTCCATTTTAGACAACCTAGTTGTAAGCCATGTATTATGTATTCTGTGCTAAGGTTTTGTCTTGAATACACACTAATTTGATCTAGTTATTCTCTGTAGCTATTCCACATGGAGACAGTTGTTTCTCCCAAGTTTTCTCTTTTTCTACACCAGGCACTTTAAGTTCTTTCTCAAGTCAAAGTTATTGTATCTTCACTGTTCTACTTGCTGTCTTCTAGATGTGCCCAAGCGTGTAGCTACCCATCCTAAAGGGTGTTTGTTAGCTTTAGAGATGATTTGACTTACGGAATGGAACTAACACACAAAATGTTTCCGTGTTCATGGCCCTGAGATTTAGCTAAGTGTGATCCTTTTCTGCAAGTGAGTAAATATAGGCTCAGACAGGTGAAGAAGTTTCCCCAAGGTCATGTAATGAATAGAAGATCTGAGTCTCAGGTCTGATTCAGATTTAACTCCTTTCAAAGCCATGTTCTTTTCATCAGTATTAATGATATCAATACTGATGAACGTAAGTACTATTTATTGCATAGGTAGTATACATGTGACACTTTGCTAAGCATTTAGGCCTTCATCTATGCCTCACAATTGACTTGTGAGGGACAGAGGACATTTTTACAAATCAAGAAGCAGAAGCACAGAAATGTGATTTGCTGAATCTCACCGGAAGAGTGATGTTGCAGATGCAGGGCTTAAAACCGAACGTGATTCTAAAGACTGCTTTTCAACATTACACTGTCAGGTCTGTAATACTCCATGATATACACTGAACCTAACATGTTTTTGTGTTTTGGGTCTGCATAAAATAGTCTATGTGATTAAAGTGTACATAGCATATAATTATGGCAAGTTTGTTTTTTCTTCCCTTTCATGCAAAAACATTACTGATTTTACTATGTAGCCTTTCTAAAGGGCAGTCTCTGTATTTAACAAAATACTTTAAAAAATGACAGTGTTTTAAAATTTGTTTTCTTTTAGGTCCACCTCATTCATTTAACCGAGATGAGACGATAATCATTGCTTTGGCATCAGTCTCTGTATTAGCTGTTTTGATAGTTGCCTTATGCTTCGGATACAGAATGGTGGCAGGTAAAATTTTATGAAAATACCACTCTTTGTCCTGTAACTTGTGAAACAGGCCATTTAATCAAATTTTATTTTCTTTTTAAAATCTCTTATGTTAAAAAACACCAAATGAAATATCTCTGGGCTGTAATAGCTCCTATTCTTATCTGCAGCAAAAATTTCCCCCTTGCTTCTTGGAAAAAGTTTCAAACTTACATAAAATACCTGTTACCCACCTTCAGCAGTTATGCTGTTTCATCTGAATCCCTCCTCCTTACCCTCTTCTGGGCTCGGAATTATTTTGAAGCAAATCACAGATACCACTGATAAACTTTAGGCCTAATGGGTTGTTTAGGGAATCAGTACCCATTCATTCATTTGAATAATAAGATCTTAAACATTTTGCACTTTTTATTTCTGTGTGTGTGTGTGTGTGTGTGAGACCGGGGATGAACCTATAACCTCGTGCCTACCAGGTAGGCACTTAGGCCACTGAACTAAATCCCCAGCCCTATTTTTTGAGACAGGGTCTCACTATGCAGTTTAGGCTGGCCTTGAACTCACTTTGTAGCCCAGGCTGGTTTTGAACTCACAACAAGTCTCCTGCCTCAACCTCCTGAGTGCTGGGATTAAAGGCATGTGCCACCACACCTGGCTTTTTGCACTGTTTCTTACAGTTTTAAACTAAATCATAGTGGAATCATCTCCAGAATTCAACTTTTCATGCTGTTCATCTTCAAAGGTGATTACTAGTTACGTTTTAGTCATTCTTTTTCCTTTTCCCATAGGAGACCGTAAACAAGGTCTACACAGTATAAACATGATGGAGGCAGCAGCGTCAGAGCCCACTCTTGACTTAGATAATTTGAAGCTGTTGGAGGTAAGGCTGTTCTTAGGTTGCAGACTATTATAATTGTTACCAAGTTTCCTAAGTTTCATTCCATAACATCTCTAAGGCTGTTTTAAAACACTTACTGTGGTCAGTGTTTTTATGATCCTTATTAGGAATGGCTTAATAACTATGACCCCTAACCTAGAAACCATTAAGTAATAGATACAATAGATTTGCCTGCATAAAACTAAGAACTTTCAGTTTTGGGGGAAAAAAAACAAGGAACAAAGTTTAAAAGCCAAATTTGAAAAAAAAGAATTCCAATATATAGCAAGGAATTGATAAATAGCTGTTATAAATCAAGGTGATAGAGCAGTTCATAAAGAAGAACAAGAAATGGATGTCCAGTTCACAAATGAAGTAAGTGTGGCTAATGTACAATAAGATGTCGAATGTACTGGACTGAAAGGAATATCAATGAAAACATGTTTTGTTTTGTTTTATTTTGGTTTTTTTTTTGTTTTTGTTTTTGGTACCAGGGATCGCACTCATGACCTTGCGCTTACCAAGCAAGCACTTAAACTGCTGAGCTAAATCCCTGGTCCAGGCATGGGGTTTTATATAGGATTGAGTGAAATATTTCCAAAACATTGCTGATTTAGCTATATTTAACTATATTATAACGATGTAACTTGTTGCAATGCATGTGTGTTATGTGTGTTATATGTTAAGGGATTGAATTGAAGCCAGGGCTTTCTCCCTGAGCTAATCCTCAGCCTTTTTTAATTTTTCACTTGAGACAAGATCTTGCTAATTCACTGTGTTGCCCATCCTGGGCTTGAACTTGTGATTCTCCTGCCTCAATGTACCAGACCCCTGGGATTACAGTGTGTGCCACCTTACCTGGCTTGATAAAACCTTTTATTTTATTTATGTATTTTACTTTTTTTTTTTCTTTTTTTTTTTGCGGCACTGGGTATCGAACTCACAACCTCGCACCTGCCAGGCAGGCACTTAAGCCACTGAGCCAAACTCCCAGCCCTAGTTTTTTGAGACAGGGTCGCACTATGTAGCTCAGCTGGCCTTGTGCTTGCCTTGTAGAGCAAGCTGCCTCGAACTCACAACGCTCCTCCTACCTCAGCCTCCCAAGTGCTGGGATTCAAGGGATAAAACCTAAAAGGACAGTCTGTATGTTAAATTTTAATCTAGAAATAATGATCATAAGAAAATCTTTAAATAAATGATGGTAAATCCCCAGTTTGTTTGAGTAGAATGGCAGAAAAATCCTCAGAATCCAAAAGTGAAGAGAATGGATTATTGCATTTTGGTGGTTTTTTGTGTACTGAGTTACTTTAACATCAGCTGGAGTCTGTCTCATGTGCTCACTGGGTTTGCTGCTCTTAGCTTTCTCTTCCAGGATTCGCCCCTCACTTTTCAGCAGTTTTTCTTGCTTCCTATTGCATCCTCTGATTCCTAGAGAAGAAATTATAGGTTTTCTCTCACCTTTTAGCTCCATTGTACAGAGCTAATCTCAGCCTACCCTCAAGCAAAAGACCATACAAATAAGTATCTCACCCCATGTCATTCTTTTCTTCTAAGAATTGCATCTTAAGCCGGGCGTGGTGGCGCACGCCTTTAATCCCAGCACTCGGGAGGCTGAGGTAGTCGGAGTGTTGTGGGTTCGAGGCCGGCTTGGGCTACAACGCGAGCGCAAGGCCAGCCTGAGCTACATAGTGCGACCCTGCCTCAAGAAACCAGGGCCGGGAGTTTGGCTCAGTGCCTTAAGCGCCTGCCCTGGCAGGTGCGAGGTTGTGAGTTCGATCCTCGGTGCCGCAAAAAAAAAAAAAAAAAAAAAAGGAATTGCATCTTAGAGTCTACCTTTGTGCCAGGTGGGTCACACATACCTGTAATCCCAGCACTCAGGAGGATGAGGCAGGAGAATTGCTGTAAATTTCAAAATCAGTCTGGGCTACATGGTAAGCTTAAAGCCAACCAGAACTACATAGCAAAACTCTGTCTCAAGAAAAAAATCTGCTTTTGTTTATCCTCCAGTACCTTTAGATTATTTTTGTTTGTTTTTAATTTTGTCCAGTTTATAGATGTTATTTGTGAGAGTGCTAAGTGGAGCTTCCTTAGTCATACCAGCTACAGAGTTTCACGATAGTGCATTAAACTGTAAGCAGTAGAGAGCGGTGGCATACTATATAAATTTGTACTTAATATTTTATGTTTGATTGCTCAGTTTTTATATGAATTAATACCTTGCCTTTTTAACAACAAACTTACAGCTGATTGGCCGAGGTCGATATGGAGCAGTGTATAAAGGTTCCTTGGATGAGCGTCCAGTTGCTGTAAAAGTGTTTTCTTTTGCAAATCGTCAGAATTTTATCAATGAAAAAAATATTTACCGAGTGCCTTTGATGGAACATGACAACATTGCTCGCTTTATAGTTGGAGATGAGAGAGTCACTGCAGATGGGCGCATGGAATACTTGCTTGTGATGGAGTATTACCCCAATGTAAGTGCTCCATCAACATAAACTCATTTACATTAACTGTCAGAGTTTCAGGAAGATCTCTGAAGTAAAGTGCATTGCTGGTGAGATAAGAAGCTTATGCCAGAATTTGAATCAAATTCTTCACTGATTATATTACTTATTCAGTTCTTGCTCTTTCCCTTCCCCTTTACTTTCTTTCTTCTTCTGTTTTTGGTAACTAGATTTTCTCAGTGAATGAAGCAGAGCTCTGATTGATACTCACTCTGGTGTGAAGCTCCCCACCTAATCAGAGACTGGGAGCCGTTTGTGGGTAAACACTTTGATTAGCACAGATTCACATGTACATTCACCCTCAGTCTCCTTGGGGACTGGCTCCAGGACAGCTCCCCTTGCCTGTGCACATACACACACGCACGCATGCACGCATGCACACACACACGTGACAGGTGTTCGAGTCACTCACATGAAGAGTGGGGTGGTATTTTTTTCATATAACTCAGGCACATTATCTCTAGTTTATTTAGAAGAAAAAAATAGTGTGTATATGTTCAATATGGATTGTTTTTGCTTAGTTTTTCTTCTTTTTGTTTGTTTTTGTGATACTGCTAGACAGGCACTCTATCCATTGAGCTATAATGCACAGCTCTTGGTAATTTTTTTATCTGGGTTGGTTGACTCCATAGATATGGAACCCACAGATACAGAGAGCTTACTGTGTTTATAAAGGCTTTCTGTTTTTTGCTTGTAAATCATAAAAAGTAGTTTGTATTTGTTCTGATAAATGATGTATTTTTCCATGTTTATTTGATCAAAAAAGAAGCATTTAAAAAGAATTAACCGTATTTGTAGTTTTTAATATTGGAGGCATAAAAATTGATGTTTAAATTCTTCCCTTTCCATCCCGTTCTTCTCTTTCTTCACACAGATGCACAATGCTGCCTTTTCCAAGGTTCTGTAATGTTTACTAAGTCTTCATGTAATCCTGGCCTATGCAAATCTTCTACATGATTGCAAACTTACCTCTTGCTGTTAAATTAATTCCTTGTTTTTTTGTTTGTTTTGTTTGTTTTACATTTTTCCTCCATATAGGGGTCTCTGTGCAAGTATTTAAGTCTCCATACAAGTGACTGGGTAAGCTCTTGCCGTCTGGCTCATTCTGTGACCAGAGGACTGGCTTATCTTCACACAGAATTACCCCGAGGAGGTAAGATAATGTAAAAAGAGGAATGACACACTTGGGTGGGTTCAAAGTTCACAAAGGGAAATTTTAATCATATCTTCCAAGTAAAAGGATAATATATATAATTAGAGATTATATTAACCAGTTTGGTTTTTTTTAAAGATCTAGCATGAGGAACCATATTTGAAATACAACAGGAAGAATGAGAAAAATTTTTTAAGATTCTAAAAGCGGGGGCCGGGGATTTAGGTGAGCGGCACAAGTACCTGCCTGGCAAGTGTGAGGTCATGAAAAAAAAAAAAGATTCTTGAAGGGTCATGAATCCCATAAAGCTCTGAACAGTCTCCAAAAATACACTGGCATATAACCCAGTGGAAGGGCTCTTGTCTACCATTCACATAGCCCTGGGTTTAAGGCTCAGCACTGAAAAAAATAAAAAATATTCTTTTAGCAGAATGCAGAGGTCCGCCTGTAATCCCAGCACTCTGGAAGGCTGAGGCAGGTAGATCACAAATTCAGTCCCAGCCTGGTCAGTTTATCGAGGGTTTGTCTCAAAAAGTTGGGGCTGTAGTTCCATGTGAAAATCCTGGGTTAACTCCCAAGTACTTTAAAAAAAAAAAAAAGAAAACTTTATATTTTATGGGTTATTAAACAGCAGGAAGTCCCTTTGGAGCCTAGGTTAGGCATCTTTTAGCTAGACTATATTTCGTTGCATAATCACATCTTTTAAGTTTTGCTTTTGTTTTGGGCAGTCCTGTGGGATGGAGCCGGGTGCACTGTATCTCTTAGCTCTATCCCCAGCGCTTTTTACTCTGAGACCAAGCAGCATCATTGAGTCACTGTGTTACCCAGCCTGGGCTCAAATTTGTGGTCCTTTGCCTCAGCCTCCCAGCATGCTGGGATCACAGCACACGCCACCACACACACTTGTCTTGTACGTTGTAACATGTCTCACTAAGCTGCCCTGTGGAACTCCTGATTTTGATCCTCTGCTTCAGCCTCCCTTAGTGCTAGGATTACAGGCATGCACCACCATACCTGACTTCATCTTTAGTGTCAACATCACATTTATCTTTATTCCATCAGTTGATCTTTGTAAAACCCAAATGTATATTTTTGCCAGTCAGTGCTCTGTTGTTAGAGTTAGGTTTGGCTAACAGTGGTTTCAGTAAGAATGAAATTTTTCTTTCTCATATAAGAATCTAAAGAGAGCTCAGAGTAAAGCTCAGTGGTAGAACACCTGCCTAGCGTGCATGAGTCCCTGGGTTCAAACCCCTGCACCACAAAGAATCTAAAATCCTCTAGGTGTCTAAATGGTTCAGCAGGGTGCAAGCCTCCTGTATTTCTTCCCCCAACTTTTATATGTGGCCTTCATTTTCACTGTTAGCTCATTGCCTGTTATGCTGTAAGTGAGGCAGAAAAAAAAGAAAAGGAAGAGAAAGTAAAAAGAATTGTTCCCCTTTACCTCCAGAAGTCCCACTCTTGTCCTCCTGCTTTTGGGTCCTGTTTCCCAGAACTTGTCTTGTTCTTTTGTCTTGTTTCCCAGAACTAGTCCACACTTACCTGTAAGAGACTGGGAATATAGTGTGTTGTTTTGCTGAGTGCATTGTTGCCTCCAGTAATGTCGGATTCACTTACTAAGTAGGAGAGGGAAATTCTGTTCCTTTGTAACTAGTCTTGCTCAGCTTTCATGTGCATTTTTGCTAGTGATTCAAAGCATCTTTTTTTAAAATACATTTCCTTTCTCACTTTGTTTCAGTATACACCTCACATCACAGACACCCCTAAATTAGCTTGGCTATGATAAATCTGTCTCTGCTTTCTCAAGCTTTTGTGCCTTACCTTGTTTTCTTGTCATTTTGTAGCCCTGACATTGTTTTTTTAGTCTCCTTGACCTCTTTAGTGAAGAGAACTTTAATGGATCAGTTTCTTAGATCTTTGTTCCATTATATAATAGCATGGATCATCTTTTCTAGCTGATGCTTCATATATAAATAATTTCTTCTGAATAATTTATTAGTTCATTTATCTTGACATCTTGCTTTTCCTGAGTACAGAATTGACCTGAGTTATTGCCTGTGTCAGCAACTTGATGTGCTTGCTTTAGTGCTTTAGTACATTAACCATTGGGCTCTGTTCCTGCATGCTGAGTATTATCCCTTTTAAAAGCTGGCTTAGCACAGAACTTAGAATACTATGCCCAGCTCCCTTTTTAAGGTCTGCATGATTCAGCAAGGTTTCAAGTTAAACTTTGGCGGAAATTTTTTTATTTAAATAGAGCTAGTATTCTAAAAAATTAACTAATATTAACACCAGTTACCTTTTTAAAAACTTCATACAATTATTGTAGCTATTTGAGTTTATGGTTTTGCCTAAGTTTTTAAAAAAAAAAGTTTGCAAGTATATACTATACTATTTTAAACATTTAGTTTTTTTTTAGAAAATTCCATTCTTGCCAGTATCATCAGATAAAACTATTGTTCAGAAATTCAGTAATAAGAAGTAATCCTGGTGTACTTATTCAACCATTTTTTGCTTCAGAATAAGAAAAGTTGATCCTGTTTATGTGTAAGTAGTTCTCCCTATGAATTTTCCCTTATAATAGCAATGCATGCTCACGAATAGACAAAAGTCTGACACACAAAAAATATACATTAAGTCACTCAGACTTCAAAAAATTACTAAGTAGTTTTGTGTTTATCTTCCAGGTCCTTGTTTTGTGTGTGTGTGTCTAGTAAAACAACAGCGTGGAGTGTTTTCCTTTGAGATACCGGCCTCCTGCAGGGCCGCACCCGAGGCAAAGGTTCTTGTCTGTTTTGAGCCCAGCCTCATTCATTTAAATAAGAAACAGAATGAATACTGAGGGGAGCTTAAAAGGAAAAGGACCATCTGTAGCTCTGTCCTTCGCACTGATGTTGAGTTCTGACTTGGCACTTGTTTCTTCTCCCTTGATGCTGCCTTCTTCTCTAACTTACTTCTGATCTTTCCTTCCTTTTTTCTTTTTTGGAACAGGAGAAAACACACTGAGCTTTTCCCCTCCTGGCTGCCTCACTGACTTGTAGCATGTTTCCTGAGCCATCGGTTTAGTTTCCCTGACTATGAGATTTTTAATTTTATTTATTTATTTATTTTTTGCGGCACCGAGGATTGAACTCACAACCTCATGCCTGCCTGACAGGTGCTTAAGTCACTGAGGCAAACTCCCAGCCCTAGTTTTTTTGAGGCAGGGTTGCACTGTGTAGCTCAGGCCAGCCTTGCACTCGCGTTGTAGCCCCAAGCTGACCTGGAACTCACAATGCTCCTCCTACCTCAGCCTCCTGAGTACTGGGATTAAAGGTGTGCGCCACCACGCCCGGCTAGATTTTTAAATTTAAATACTAATTTGAGCTGGGCATGGTGGCACACTCCTGTAATCCCAGCACTCGGGAGGCTGAGGCAGGAGGGTGGCTGCGAGTTTGAGACCAGCCTGGGCTACAAAGTGAGCCCAAGGCCAGCTTGAACTGCATAGCGAGACCCTGTCTCAAAAAGACTTAAATAAATAAATACTGATTTGACTTAGTATACAGATATTTTTAAGTTTCAAAAATTCTGCTTATACACTTTTTTTTTTCATTTCCTGAAATGAAATGGTTTTGTTCCATATAAGGTTTATATTGGGTTCCCTTGAGAGAATGAAAAAATCATGTTTTAGGTGAGGGGCTTAGGTTAGATTCATTCTTTCCTTCAGCAAGAATTTACTCTATTAAATCTTTTAATTTCAGCTAAAACATAGTCAGATTCTATTCTCTCGGAGCCCATAGTCCAGTGACAAGGCTAATCAGGCGGTGATGAATATAATACTGCTTCTCTTCTGTAAAATCTGAGAACAAATCTTCATACCTTACACCATCTCTACTTGTTCTTCCATTGCATTGTTAACTATTTTCTAGTTAGATTCAGAGACCTGAATTGGCTTAGAGATCTGGCTAAGCCACTGGCAGGTGCTGGGCACGGCAGCGCAAACCTATAATCCTAGTGCGTGGAGGCCAAGGGAGGAGAATCGTGTCAAGTTTGAGGCCAGCCTGGGGCACATAGTGAGTTCAAGCCCTGCCTGGGCTACATAGTGAGACCCTGTCTCAAAAAAATAAAAAATAGGCTAAGCATGGTGACGCATGGCTGTAATCCCAGCACTCAGGAGGCTGAAGCAGGAGGATCACCATGAGTTCAAGGCCAGCCTGAACTACAGAGTGAGATCCTCTCTCGGGAAAATAAAAAAAGAAAAAAATTTAATTAACTAAAATATTTCAAAAAACAAACCTCCGCTAGAAGTGAGCTGAACCATCACAGGTTTGATTTGTTAAGATGCAAGAGAACAGCATAGGATTTATGTAAAAATTAGAGCCACATACATTTTTCAGTGATACTTGTTTCAGATGAGCTTTGTGTGTATGTGTGTGTTTATGCCAGATATTTCTTTCTGTATTGCCTCCTTTTGCTGACCTAGAAATGAAGAGAAATACGTTTGTTTTAGAATTAGCAGCTGGAGTACATTTGCTATTCGTTTCAACTGAAAGTTTAATACTTAACTAGCTATTCATGCAACAGGAATTATGTTTTAAAATATGTTAGAAAATAATAATGAGCTGAAATTTTGGTCTCTTGTGTCCTTTTTTATTATCAGAAAACCAACGGACAGCAAAAATGATACTCTGTATTTATGCAGTTCCTATTACTTGCCTGTTCATTTCTTGCCCAATAATTCTATTTAACCATTAATAAATCTTTGAAATTGTCCAACCAGATCACTATAAACCTGCAATTTCCCATCGAGACTTAAACAGCAGAAACGTCCTGGTGAAAAATGATGGAACCTGTGTTATCAGCGACTTCGGGTTGTCCATGAGGCTGACAGGAAACAGACTGGTGCGGCCGGGGGAGGAGGACAACGCAGCCATCAGCGAGGTGCGTGGGCCGCCTCCGGGACGGACGCGAGGAGGAGGTGTGTAGGCAGTGACTGGAAGCGAGTCAGCTTTCCAGGTTGGAGACCAGCGTAACCAGCCTCGACTACCGCGCTGGTCACCACACCCCCTCCCGGACCGTTCTGTCAGCATTCACATATACATAACGTACTTTTACGAATTCTAAGAATGGTAAATGGCGTACATATTTCTGCAAGTTTTTTCCTTCCGGTGTCTTACAAGTATTTTGTTACACGTTGGAATCCTAGTGCTCTTGTTCCTGAAAAGTATCCCCCGATTTGGCAGGTCGGCACCATCAGGTACATGGCGCCCGAAGTGCTGGAAGGCGCGGTGAACCTGCGCGACTGCGAGTCGGCCCTGAAGCAGGTGGACATGTACGCGCTGGGGCTCATCTACTGGGAGATGTTCATGCGCTGCGCCGACCTCTTCCCGGGTGAGTCGCCTGGCCGCCGCGGCTCCCTTCCTCCCTTGGCCCGGCGCCCTGCAGTCTTCAGAAACGGCGCGGCCCAGGGCGAGGTGTTCTCAGTCCCCCGCTGAGCGCTGTTGAGTTCCTGCCGGCCCGGCTGTGTGTGCGTGGCTCCGCGGCCTCGCCTGTCAGCACTGCTGTCTGCGCAGGGGAACCGAGCCGCGCCGCCTGCTTTCCACCCTGCTCTCCCTCCTGGCCGTGAGAGCTGCGTGGGTTTGAGGTGTCCCTCCGCCTGGTAGGGTTACGTGGGGCCCTGGCTTATAAAACCCGGACCTGCGGGGCGTGCCGGTGTGGAGCTGGGCGTGGTCTGCCCGGTGGGAGGGACACCAAGGAAGGACACCAGTGGGTCCCAGCCGTGGGTAGAAACAGACCAGCGGTGGGGCCGAAAGTCACTAGGTCTTTGGTATGCCTAATTCTCAACCACAGCGAATTAATGATTATTTAGATAAACGAGAGGCCTATCAGTTACTATTTAGAAGTATATTTTCTAGTTAATTAAAAGCAGAGGTGCAAGCCATTTTCCTGTTTAAAGGTTTGTTTACTTTTTGGGACCCCCGCTTGACCCTGTGTGGTTTCCACGTTTTCCCAGCGCGCGTCTGCAGTTGGCGCATGCGCAGAATACACCTTAAAATTTTTTTTTTGGGTGGTGTGTGTGTGGTTTTTTGAGACAGGATCTCCTTGGCTTGCCTTCAGCTCACTGTGTAGCCCAGGCTGGTCTCAAACTA